>CM062484.1:63041366-63126366 GCA_031479575.1 Coregonus ussuriensis | reverse complement strand
GAACAGAAGAGGCTGTCTCAACTCTGGACCTGAACAGAACAGTCTGTCTCAACTCTGGACCTGAACAGAACAGGCTGTCTCAACTCTGGACCTGAACAGAACAGTCTGTCTCAACTCTGGACCTGAACAGAACAGGCTGTCTCAACTCTGGACCTGAACAGAACAGTCTGTCTCAACTCTGGACCTGAACAGAACAGGCTGTCTCAACTCTGGACCTGAACAGAACAGTCTGTCTCAACTCTGGACCTGAACAGAACAGGCTGTCTCAACTCTGGACCTGAACAGAACACACCTGCAGGTTGTAGTAGTTCAGTATTGTTCCGTATTGGTCAGTATTGGTCAGTATTGGTCAGTATTGTTCAGTATTGTTCAGTATTGTTCAGTATTGTTCAGTATTGTTCCGTATATGTCAGTATTGTTCCGTATTGGTCAGTATTGTTCCGTATTGTTCAGTATTGTTCCGTATATGTCAGTATGGTTCAGTATTGGTCAGTATTGTTCAGTATTGGTCAGCAGTGGTCAGTATTGTTCAGTATTGTTCAGTATTGTTCAGTATTGTTCAGTATTGTTCAGTATTGTTCCGTATATGTCAGTATTGTTCCGTATTGGTCAGTATTGTTCCGTATTGTTCAGTATTGTTCCGTATTGGTCAGTATTAGTCAGTATTGGTCAGTATTGGTCATCATTGGTCAGTATTGGTCAGTATTGTTCAGTATTGTTCAGTATTGTTCCGTATATGTCAGTATTGTTCCGTATTGGTCAGTATTGTTCCGTATTGTTCAGTATTGTTCCGTATTGGTCAGTATTGTTCCGTATTGGTTAGTATTGTTCCGTATTGTTCAGTATTGGTCAGCATTGGTCAGTATTGTTCAGTATTGTTCCGTATATGTCAGTATTGTTCCGTATTGTTCCGTATTGGTCAGTATTGTTCCGTATTGTTCAGTTTTGTTCCGTATATGTCAGTATTGTTCAGTATTGGTCAGTATTAGTCAGTATTGTTCAGTATTGGTCAGCATTGGTCAGTATTGTTCAGTATTGTTCAGTATTGTTCAGTATATGTCAGTATTGTTCCGTATTGGTCAGTATTGTTCCGTATTGTTCAGTTTTGGTCAGTATGTTTCATTATTGGTTAGTGTTGTTCAGTATTGGTTAGTGTTGTTCAGTATTGTCAGTATTGGTCAATAGTGGTCAGTATTGGTCAGTACTTTAATCAGTTATCGAACCCATTACTCTCTATGGTTGTGAGGTCTGGGGTCCACTCACCAACGAAGAATTCACAAAATGGGACAAACACCCAATTGAGACTCTGCATGCAGAATTCTACAATAATATACTTTGTGTACAACGCAAAACCCCAAACAATGCATGTAGAGCAGAATTAGGAATAGACCTGCTAGTTATCAAAATACGGAAAAGAGCTGTTAAATTCTACAATCACCCAAAAGGAAGAGATGCCCACACCTTCCATAACAAAGCCATCACCTACAGAGAGATGAACCTGGAGAAGAGTCCCCTAAGCCAGCTGGTCCTGGGGCTCTGTTCACAAACACAAACAGACCCCACAGAGCCCCAGGACAGCAACACAATTAGACCCAACCAAATTATGAGAAAGCAAAAAGATAACTATTTGACACACTGGAAAGAATCAACCAACAAACAGAGCCATGAGAAAAGGGCAACCAGTGGAGCACAAACAACATTGTAAATACAACCCATGTTTATTTATCATCCCTTTCATACTTCAACTACTATCACATTGTTACAACACTGGACACAGCCAATAATATAAGGTGAAATGTCTATATTCTTTGAAAACTTTTGTGAATGTAAAGTTTACTAATGTTTCCCTTGTCTATTTCCCTTTTGTTTATTGTCTATTTCACTTGCTTTGGCAACGTACACATATGTTTCCCATATAAAGCCAATTGAGAGAGAGAGAGCTAGATTGATTGACAGACAGACAGACAGACAGACAGACAGACAGACAGACAGACAGACAGACAGACAGACAGACAGACAGACAGACAGACAGACAGACAGACAGACAGACACAGACAGACAGACAGACAGACAGACAGACAGACAGACAGACAGACAGACAGACAGACAGACAGACAGACAGACAGACAGACAGACAGACAGACAGACAGACAGACAGACAGACAGATAGATAGATAGATAGATAGATAGATAGATAGATAGATAGATAGATAGATAGATAGATATGGGACTCACTTGGCCAGCTTGTTCTCTATGTGTTGTCTAATCTCCTGTCTCTCCAGGTCTGAGCGAACAGGGAAGATGTTTCTGTCCACCAGCTCCTGCTGACTGGGCCGGTTCCGAAGCTTCACCGTTAACAACTCCTTACGCATCTGCCGCGGCAGGGTGCCTAAACACACACACAAAAACACACACACACACCATTATTACCACACTAAGTGTCATTACCATTATTCCAGCAGTCTGAGCTAATATAAGGTCTATACGAGAGGGAACCCCCTGTCTTTCACAGTAACACACAGACACACACTCAGCAGTCAATGTTTGTCTATGACATCTACTGGATGCTATAGTGCATCACAGCCCTCTCTTTCTCTCTCTCTCTCTCTCTCTCTCTCTCTCTCTCTCTCTCTCTCTCTCTCTCTCTCTCTCTCTCTCTTCTCTCTCTTCTCTCTCTCTCTGTCCCTCTCTCTCTCTCTCTCTCTCTCTTCTCTCTCTCTTCTCTCTCTCTCTCTCTCTCTCTCTCTGTCCCTCTCTCTCCCCTCTCTCTCGCCTCTCCTCTCTCTCTTTATCTCTCTTCTCTCTCTCTCTCTCTCTCTCTCTCTCTCTCTCTCTCTCTCTCTCTCTCTCTCTCTCTCTCTCTCTCTCTCTCTCTCTCTCTTTCCCTCTCTCCTATCTCCTCTCTCTCCTCTCTCCTGAGTGGGTCTGAGTGGATCTGAGTGATTAAGAGGGTTAGTGCTACACTGCTGTTGTGTCCCAAATGGCAGCCTATTCCCGGGCCCTTGTCAACATTAGTGCACTATAAAGGGAACAGGGTGGCATTAGGGACAGGGCCTTACTGTGTTTGGGGTCAGCAACAGCTGCTGTTCTCTATGGCCTACTTCCTGAGGACAGAACATGATGTCGCTGCATCTGGGTCAGACAGCTAGACAGTTACCTATAGTAGGCTATACCAAATCACTCAAATTATACATTCACTGTCTTTATCAATGGAGTTACAATAAACTTTATGGAAACAATATTTGATACTGATGATATAATTCATTCATAGGGTGTGTGTGTGTGCGTGTGTGCGTGCGTGCGTGTGTGTATGTGTGTGTGTTGTTTCTGGTGAGTGGGAGGAACAAGTTGAGGAGCTTGTCGATGAGTATTCAACCAGGCTTGATATGGTTGACACATGAAGCTAGAGGCTGTGAGAGGTGGCCCTAACATGAAGGTTCTGAGGGAGATGAATAAAACAAACTGGTGAGAAGTGGCTCTGCTTAAACACACACGAGGTTATCTTGCTGAGCCAAAATGTGGGGCTGGCTAGGATCTGCTCTGTTTCAGCTGTTATGGTCAGTCTAGCTGTATGGAGAAGGTACTGCTCTGTCTTCCCTTAAGGTCAGTCTAGCTGTATGGAGAAGGTACTGCTCTGTTTCAGCTGTTATGGTCAGTCTAGCTGTATGGAGAAGGTACTGCTCTGTTTCAGCTGTTATGGTCAGTCTAGCTGTATGGAGAAGGTACTGCTCTGTTTCAGCTGTTATGGTCAGTCTAGCTGTATGGAGAAGGTACTGCTCTGTTTCAGCTGTTATGGTCAGTCTAGCTGTATGGAGAAGGTACTGCTCTGTTTCAGCTGTTATGGCCAGTCTAGCTGTATGGAGAAGGTACTGCTCTGTTTCAGCTGTTATGGTCAGTCTAGCTGTATGGAGAAGGTACTGCTCTGTCTTCCCTTAAGGTCAGTCTAGCTGTATGGAGGAGAAGGTACTGCTCTGTTTCAGCTGTTATGGCCAGTCTAGCTGTATGGAGAAGGTACTGCTCTGTCTTCCCTTAAGGTCAGTCTAGCTGTATGGAGAAGAAGGTACTGCTCTGTTTCAGCTGTTATGGTCAGTCTAGCTGTATGGAGAAGAAGGTACTGCTCTGTTTCAGCTGTTATGGTCAGTCTAGCTGTATGGAGAAGGTACTGCTCTGTTTCAGCTGTTATGGTCAGTCTAGCTGTATGGAGAAGGTACTGCTCTGTTTCAGCTGTTATGGTCAGTCTAGCTGTATGGAGAAGGTACTGCTCTGTGTCAGCTGTTATGGTCAGTCTAGCTGTATGGCGAAGGTACTGCTCTGTTTCAGCTGTTATGGTCAGTCTACCTGTATGGAGAAGGTACTGCTCTGTTTCAGCTGTTATGGTCAGTCTAGCTGTATGGAGAAGGTACTGCTCTGTTTCAGCTGTTATGGTCAGTCTAGCTGTATGGAGGAGAAGGTACTGCTCTGTTTCAGCTGTTATGGTCAGTCTAGCTGTATGGAGAAGGTACTGCTCTGTTTCAGCTGTTATGGTCAGTCTAGCTGTATGGAGAAGGTACTGCTCTGTTTCAGCTGTTATGGCCAGTCTAGCTGTATGGAGAAGGTACTGCTCTGTTTCAGCTGTTATGGTCAGTCTAGCTGTATGGAGAAGGTACTGCTCTGTTTCAGCTGTTATGGTCAGTCTAGCTGTATGGAGAAGGTACTGCTCTGTTTCAGCTGTTATGGTCAGTCTAGCTGTATGGAGGAGAAGGTACTGCTCTGTTTCAGCTGTTATGGTCAGTCTAGCTGTATGGAGAAGGTACTGCTCTGTCTTCCCTTAAGGTCAGTCTAGCTGTATGGAGGAGAAGGTACTGCTCTGTTTCAGCTGTTATGGCCAGTCTAGCTGTATGGAGAAGGTACTGCTCTGTCTTCCCTTAAGGTCAGTCTAGCTGTATGGAGAAGAAGGTACTGCTCTGTTTCAGCTGTTATGGTCAGTCTAGCTGTATGGAGAAGAAGGTACTGCTCTGTTTCAGCTGTTATGGTCAGTCTAGCTGTATGGAGAAGGTACTGCTCTGTTTCAGCTGTTATGGTCAGTCTAGCTGTATGGAGAAGGTACTGCTCTGTTTCAGCTGTTATGGTCAGTCTAGCTGTATGGAGAAGGTACTGCTCTGTGTCAGCTGTTATGGTCAGTCTAGCTGTATGGCGAAGGTACTGCTCTGTTTCAGCTGTTATGGTCAGTCTACCTGTATGGAGAAGGTACTGCTCTGTTTCAGCTGTTATGGTCAGTCTAGCTGTATGGAGAAGGTACTGCTCTGTTTCAGCTGTTATGGTCAGTCTAGCTGTATGGAGGAGAAGGTACTGCTCTGTTTCAGCTGTTATGGTCAGTCTAGCTGTATGGAGAAGGTACTGCTCTGTTTCAGCTGTTATGGTCAGTCTAGCTGTATGGAGAAGGTACTGCTCTGTTTCAGCTGTTATGGTCAGTCTAGCTGTATGGAGAAGGTACTGCTCTGTCTTCCCTTAAGGTCAGTCTAGCTGTATGGAGAAGGTACTGCTCTGTCTTCCCTTAAGGTCAGTCTAGCTGTATGGAGGAGAAGGTACTGCTCTGTTTCAGCTGTTATGGCCAGTCTAGCTGTATGGAGAAGGTACTGCTCTGTCTTCCCTTAAGGTCAGTCTAGCTGTATGGAGAAGGTACTGCTCTGTCTTCCCTTAAGGTCAGTCTAGCTGTATGGAGAAGGTACTGCTCTGTTTCAGCTGTTATGGCCAGTCTAGCTGTATGGAGAAGGTACTGCTCTGTTTCAGCTGTTATGGTCAGTCTAGCTGTATGGAGAAGGTACTGCTCTGTTTCAGCTGTTATGGTCAGTCTAGCTGTATGGAGAAGGTACTGCTCTGTTTCAGCTGTTATGGTCAGTCTAGCTGTATGGAGAAGGTACTGCTCTGTTTCAGCTGTTATGGTCAGTCTAGCTGTATGGAGAAGGTACTGCTCTGTCTTCCCTTAAGGTCAGTCTAGCTGTATGGAGAAGGTACTGCTCTGTCTTCCCTTAAGGTCAGTCTAGCTGTATGGAGGAGAAGGTACTGCTCTGTTTCAGCTGTTATGGCCGGTCTAGCTGTATGGAGAAGGTACTGCTCTGTCTTCCCTTAAGGTCAGTCTAGCTGTATGGAGAAGGTACTGCTCTGACTTCCCTTAAGGTCAGTCTAGCTGTATGGAGAAGGTACTGCTCTGTTTCAGCTGTTATGGTCAGTCTAGCTGTATGGATGAGAAGGTACTGCTCTGTTTCAGCTGTTATGGTCAGTCTAGCTGTATGGAGAAGGTACTGCTCTGTTTCAGCTGTTATGGTCAGTCTAGCTGTATGGAGAAGGTACTGCTCTGTTTCAGCTGTTATGGTCAGTCTAGCTGTATGGAGAAGGTACTGCTCTGTTTCAGCTGTTATGGTCAGTCTAGCTGTATGGAGAAGGTACTGCTCTGTTTCAGCTGTTATGGCCAGTCTAGCTGTATGGAGAAGGTACTGCTCTGTTTCAGCTGTTATGGTCAGTCTAGCTGTATGGAGAAGGTACTGCTCTGTCTTCCCTTAAGGTCAGTCTAGCTGTATGGAGAAGGTACTGCTCTGTCTTCCCTTAAGGTCAGTCTAGCTGTATGGAGGAGAAGGTACTGCTCTGTTTCAGCTGTTATGGCCAGTCTAGCTGTATGGAGAAGGTACTGCTCTGTCTTCCCTTAAGGTCAGTCTAGCTGTATGGAGAAGGTACTGCTCTGTCTTCCCTTAAGGTCAGTCTAGCTGTATGGAGAAGGTACTGCTCTGTTTCAGCTGTTATGGCCAGTCTAGCTGTATGGAGAAGGTACTGCTCTGTTTCAGCTGTTATGGTCAGTCTAGCTGTATGGAGAAGGTACTGCTCTGTTTCAGCTGTTATGGTCAGTCTAGCTGTATGGAGAAGGTACTGCTCTGTTTCAGCTGTTATGGTCAGTCTAGCTGTATGGAGAAGGTACTGCTCTGTTTCAGCTGTTATGGTCAGTCTAGCTGTATGGAGAAGGTACTGCTCTGTCTTCCCTTAAGGTCAGTCTAGCTGTATGGAGAAGGTACTGCTCTGTCTTCCCTTAAGGTCAGTCTAGCTGTATGGAGGAGAAGGTACTGCTCTGTTTCAGCTGTTATGGCCGGTCTAGCTGTATGGAGAAGGTACTGCTCTGTCTTCCCTTAAGGTCAGTCTAGCTGTATGGAGAAGGTACTGCTCTGTCTTCCCTTAAGGTCAGTCTAGCTGTATGGAGAAGGTACTGCTCTGTTTCAGCTGTTATGGTCAGTCTAGCTGTATGGATGAGAAGGTACTGCTCTGTTTCAGCTGTTATGGTCAGTCTAGCTGTATGGAGAAGGTACTGCTCTGTTTCAGCTGTTATGGTCAGTCTAGCTGTATGGAGAAGGTACTTCTCTGTTTCAGCTGTTATGGTCAGTCTAGCTGTATGGAGAAGGTACTGCTCTGTCTTCCCTTAAGGTCAGTCTAGCTGTATGGAGAAGGTACTGCTCTGTTTCAGCTGTTATGGTCAGTCTAGCTGTATGGAGAAGGTACTGCTCTGTTTCAGCTGTTATGGTCAGTCTAGCTGTATGGAGAAGGTACTGCTCTGTCTTCCCTTAAGGTCAGTCTAGCTGTATGGAGAAGGTACTGCTCTGTCTTCCCTTAAGGTCAGTCTAGCTGTATGGAGAAGGTACTGCTCTGTTTCAGCTGTTATGGTCAGTCTAGCTGTATGGAGAAGGTACTGCTCTGTTTCAGCTGTTATGGTCAGTCTAGCTGTATGGAGAAGGTACTGCTCTGTTTCAGCTGTTATGGTCAGTCTAGCTGTATGGAGGAGAAGGTACTGCTCTGTTTCAGCTGTTATGGTCAGTCTAGCTGTATGGAGAAGGTACTGCTCTGTTTCAGCTGTTATGGTCAGTCTAGCTGTATGGAGAAGGTACTGCTCTGTTTCAGCTGTTATGGTCAGTCTAGCTGTATGGAGAAGGTACTGCTCTGTCTTCCCTTAAGGTCAGTCTAGCTGTATGGAGAAGGTACTGCTCTGTTTCAGCTGTTATGGTCAGTCTAGCTGTATGGAGAAGGTACTGCTCTGTTTCAGCTGTTATGGTCAGTCTAGCTGTATGGAGAAGGTACTGCTCTGTTTCAGCTGTTATGGTCAGTCTAGCTGTATGGAGGAGAAGGTACTGCTCTGTTTCAGCTGTTATGGTCAGTCTAGCTGTATGGAGAAGGTACTGCTCTGTTTCAGCTGTTATGGTCAGTCTAGCTGTATGGAGAAGGTACTGCTCTGTTTCAGCTGTTATGGTCAGTCTAGCTGTATGAAGAAGAAGGTACTGCTCTGTTTCAGCTGTTATGGTCAGTCTAGCTGTATGGAGAAGGTACTGCTCTGTTTCAGCTGTTATGGTCAGTCTAGCTGTATGGAGAAGGTACTGCTCTGTTTCAGCTGTTATGGTCAGTCTAGCTGTATGGAGAAGGTACTGCTCTGTTTCAGCTGTTATGGTCAGTCTAGCTGTATGGAGAAGGTACTGCTCTGTTTCAGCTGTTATGGTCAGTCTAGCTGTATGGAGAGAAGGTACTGCTCTGTTTCAGCTGTTATGGTCAGTCTAGCTGTATGGAGAAGGTACTGCTCTGTTTCAGCTGTTATGGTCAGTCTAGCTGTATGGAGGAGAAGGTACTGCTCTGTTTCAGCTGTTATGGTCAGTCTAGCTGTATGGAGAAGGTACTGCTCTGTTTCAGCTGTTATGGTCAGTCTAGCTGTATGGAGGAGAAGGTACTGCTCTGTTTCAGCTGTTATGGTCAGTCTAGCTGTATGGAGGAGAAGGATCTGCTCTGTTTCAGCTGTTATGGTCAGTCTAGCTGTATGGAGGAGAAGGTACTGCTCTGTTTCAGCTGTTATGGTCAGTCTAGCTGTATGGAGAAGGTACTGCTCTGTCTTCCCTTAAGGTCAGTCTAGCTGTATGGAGAAGGTACTGCTCTGTCTTCCCTTAAGGTCAGTCTAGCTGTATGGAGAAGGTACTGCTCTGTTTCAGCTGTTATGGTCAGTCTAGCTGTATGGAGAAGGTACTGCTCTGTTTCAGCTGTTATGGTCAGTCTAGCTGTATGGAGAAGGTACTGCTCTGTTTCAGCTGTTATGGTCAGTCTAGCTGTATGGAGAAGGTACTGCTCTGTTTCAGCTGTTATGGTCAGTCTAGCTGTATGGAGAAGGTACTGCTCTGTTTCAGCTGTTATGGTCAGTCTAGCTGTATGGAGGAGAAGGTACTGCTCTGTCTTCCCTTAAGGTCAGTCTAGCTGTATGGAGGAGAAGGTACTGCTCTGTTTCAGCTGTTATGGTCAGTCTAGCTGTATGGAGAAGGTACTGCTCTGTCTTCCCTTAAGGTCAGTCTAGCTGTATGGAGAAGGTACTGCTCTGTCTTCCCTTAAGGTCAGTCTAGCTGTATGGAGAAGGTACTGCTCTGTTTCAGCTGTTATGGTCAGTCTAGCTGTATGGAGGAGAAGGTACTGCTCTGTTTCAGCTGTTATGGTCAGTCTAGCTGTATGGAGAAGGTACTGCTCTGTCTTCCCTTAAGGTCAGTCTAGCTGTATGGAGAAGGTACTGCTCTGTCTTCCCTTAAGGTCAGTCTAGCTGTATGGAGAAGGTACTGCTCTGTCTTCCCTTAAGGTCAGTCTAGCTGTATGGAGAAGGTACTGCTCTGTTTCAGCTGTTATGGTCAGTCTAGCTGTATGGAGAAGGTACTGCTCTGTCTTCCCTTAAGGTCAGTCTAGCTGTATGGAGAAGGTACTGCTCTGTCTTCACTTAAGGTCAGTCTAGCTGTATGGAGAAGGTACTGCTCTGTCTTCCCTTAAGGTCAGTCTAGCTGTATGGAGAAGGTACTGCTCTGTCTTCCCTTAAGGTCAGTCTAGCTGTATGGAGAAGGTACTGCTCTGTCTTCCCTTAAGGTCAGTCTAGCTGTATGGAGAAGGTACTGCTCTGTCTTCCCTTAAGGTCAGTCTAGCTGTATGGAGAAGGTACTGCTCTGTTTCAGCTGTTATGGTCAGTCTAGCTGTATGGAGAAGGTACTGCTCTGTTTCAGCTGTTATGGTCAGTCTAGCTGTATGGAGAAGGTACTGCTCTGTTTCAGCTGTTATGGTCAGTCTAGCTGTATGGAGAAGGTACTGCTCTGTTTCAGCTGTTATGGTCAGTCTAGCTGTATGGAGGAGAAGGTACTGCTCTGTCTTCCCTTAAGGTCAGTCTAGCTGTATGGAGGAGAAGGTACTGCTCTGTCTTCAGCTGTTATGGTCAGTCTAGCTGTATGGAGAAGGTACTGCTCTGTCTTCCCTTAAGGTCAGTCTAGCTGTATGGAGAAGGTACTGCTCTGTCTTCCCTTAAGGTCAGTCTAGCTGTATGGAGAAGGTACTGCTCTGTTTCAGCTGTTATGGTCAGTCTAGCTGTATGGAGGAGAAGGTACTGCTCTGTTTCAGCTGTTATGGTCAGTCTAGCTGTATGGAGAAGGTACTGCTCTGTCTTCCCCTTAAGGTCAGTCTAGCTGTATGGAGAAGGTACTGCTCTGTCTTCCCTTAAGGTCAGTCTAGCTGTATGGAGAAGGTACTGCTCTGTCTTCCCCTTAAGGTCAGTCTAGCTGTATGGAGAAGGTACTGCTCTGTTTCAGCTGTTATGGTCAGTCTAGCTGTATGGAGAAGGTACTGCTCTGTCTTCCCTTTAAGGTCCAGTCTAGCTGTATGGGAGAAGGTACTGCTCTGTCTTCACTTAAGGTCAGTCTAGCTGTATGGAGAAGGTACTGCTCTGTCTTCCTTTAAGGTCAGTCTAGCTGTATGGAGAAGGTACTGCTCTGTCTTCCCTTAAGGTCAGTCTAGCTGTATGGAGAAGGTACTGCTCTGTCTTCCCTTAAGGTCAGTCTAGCTGTATGGAGAAGGTACTGCTCTGTTTCAGCTGTTATGGTCAGTCTAGCTGTATGGAGAAGGTACTGCTCTGTTTCAGCTGTTATGGTCAGTCTAGCTGTATGGAGAAGGTACTGCTCTGTTTCAGCTGTTATGGTCAGTCTAGCTGTATGGAGAAGGTACTGCTCTGTTTCAGCTGTTATGGTCAGTCTAGCTGTATGGAGAAGGTACTGCTCTGTTTCAGCTGTTATGGTCAGTCTAGCTGTATGGAGAAGGTACTGCTCTGTTTCAGCTGTTATGGTCAGTCTAGCTGTATGGAGGAGAAGGTACTGCTCTGTTTCAGCTGTTATGGTCAGTCTAGCTGTATGGAGAAGGTACTGCTCTGTCTTCCCTTAAGGTCAGTCTAGCTGTATGGAGAAGGTACTGCTCTGTTTCAGCTGTTATGGTCAGTCTAGCTGTATGGAGAAGGTACTGCTCTGTTTCAGCTGTTATGGTCAGTCTAGCTGTATGGAGAAGGTACTGCTCTGTTTCAGCTGTTATGGTCAGTCTAGCTGTATGGAGAAGGTACTGCTCTGTTTCAGCTGTTATGGTCAGTCTAGCTGTATGGAGAAGGTACTGCTCTGTTTCAGCTGTTATGGTCAGTCTAGCTGTATGGAGAAGGTACTGCTCTGTCTTCCCCTTAAGGTCAGTCTAGCTGTATGGAGAAGGTACTGCTCTGTCTTCCCTTAAGGTCAGTCTAGCTGTATGGAGAAGGTACTGCTCTGTTTTCAGCGGTTATGGTCAGTCTAGCTGTATGGAGAAGTACTGCTCTGTCTTCCCTTAAGGTCAGTCTAGCTGTATGGAGAAGGTACTGCTCTGTTTCAGCTGTATGGTCAGTCTAGCTGTATGGAGAAGGTACTGCTCTGTTTCAGCTGTTATGGTCAGTCTAGCTGTATGGAGAAGGTACTGCTCTGTTTCAGCTGTTATGGTCAGTCTAGCTGTATGGAGAAGGTACTGCTCTGTTTCAGCTGTTATGGTCAGTCTAGCTGTATGGAGAAGGTACTGCTCTGTTTCAGCTGTTATGGTCAGTCTAGCTGTATGGAGAAGGTACTGCTCTGTCTCCCTTAAGGTCAGTCTAGCTGTATGGAGAAGGTACTGCTCTGTCTTCCCTTAAGGTCAGTCTAGCTGTATGGAGAAGGTACTGCTCTGTTTCAGCTGTTATGGTCAGTCTAGCTGTATGAGAGAAGGTACTGCTCTGTTTCAGCTGTTATGGTCAGTCTAGCTGTATGGAGAAGGTACTGCTGCTGTCTTCCCTTAAGGTCAGTCTAGCTGTATGGAGAAGGTACTGCTCTGTCTTCCCTTAAGGTCAGTCTAGCTGTATGGAGAAGGTACTGCTCTGTCTTCCCTTAAGGTCAGTCTAGCTGTATGGAGAAGGTACTGCTCTGTTTCAGCTGTTATGGTCAGTCTAGCTGTATGGAGGAGAAGGTAACTGCTCTTGTTTCAGCTGTTATGGTCAGTCTAGCTGTATGGAGAAGGTACTGCTCTGTCCTTCCCTTAAGGTCAGTCTAGCTGTATGGAGAAGGTACTGCTCTGTTTCAGCTGTTATGGTCAGTCTAGCTGTATGGAGAAGGTACTGCTCTGTCTTCCCTTAAGGTCAGTCTAGCTGTATGGAGAAGGTACTGCTCTGTTTCCCGTGTAAGGTCAGTCTAGCTGTATGGAGAAGGTACTGCTCTGTCTTCAGCTTAAGGTCAGTCTAGCTGTATGGAGAAGGTACTGCTCTGTTTCAGCTGTTATGGTCCAGTCTAGCTGTATGGAGAAGGTACTGCTCTGTTTCAGCTGTTATGGTCAGTCTAGCTGTATGGAGAAGGTACTGCTCTGTTTCAGCTGTTATGGTCAGTCTAGCTGTATGGAGAAGGTACTGCTCTGTTTCAGCTGTTATGGTCAGTCTAGCTGTATGGAGAAGGTACTGCTCTGTTTCAGCTGTTATGGTCAGTCTAGCTGTATGGAGAAGGTACTGCTCTGTTTCAGCTGTTATGGTCAGTCTAGCTGTATGGAGAAGAAGGTACTGCTCTGTTTCAGCTGTTATGGTCAGTCTAGCTGTATGGAGAAGGTACTGCTCTGTTTCAGCTGTTATGGTCAGTCTAGCTGTATGGAGAAGGTACTGCTCTGTTTCAGCTGTTATGGTCAGTCTAGCTGTATGGAGAAGGTACTGCTCTGTTTTCAGCTGTTATGGTCAGTCTAGCTGTATGGAGAAGGTACTGCTCTGTTTCAGCTGTTATGGTCAGTCTAGCTGTATGGAGAAGGTACTGCTCTGTTTCAGCTGTTATGGGTCAGTCTAGCTGTATGGAGAAGGTACCTGCTCTGTTTCAGCTGTTATGGTCCAGTCTAGCCTGTATGAGAGAAGGTACTGCTCTGTCTTCCCTTAAGGTCAGTCTAGCTGTATGGAGAAGGTACTGCTCTGTTTCAGCTGTTCATGGTCAGTCTAGCTGTATGGAGGAGAAGGTACTGCTCTGTTTTCAGCTGTTATGGTCAGTCTAGCTGTATGGAGAAGGTATGCTCTGTCTTCCCTTATGGTCAGTCTAGCTGTATGGAGAAGGTACTGCTCTGTCTTCCCTTAAGGTCAGTCTAGCTGTATGGAGAAGGTTCTGCTCTGTCTTCAGCTGTTATGGTCAGTCTAGCTGTATGGAGAAGGTACTGCTCTGTTTCAGCTGTTATGGTCAGTCTAGCTGCTATGGAGAAGGTACTGCTCTGTCCTTCCCTTAAGGTCAGTCTAGCTGTATGGAGAAGGTTACTGCTCTGTCTTCAGCTGTTATGGTCAGTCTAGCTGGTATGGAGAAGGTACTGCTCTGTCTTCCCTTAAGGTCAGTCTAGCTGTATGGAGAAGGTACTGCTCTGTCTTTCCTTAAGGTCAGTCTAGCTGTAATGGAGAAGGTACTGCTCTGTCTTCCTTAAGGTCAGTCTAGCTTGTATGGAGAAGGTACTGCTCTGTCTTCCCTTTAAGGTCAGTCTAGCTGTATGGAGAAGGTACTGCTCTGTCTTCACTTAAGGTCAAGTCTAGCTGTATGGAGAAGGTACTGCTCTGTCTTCCCTTAAGGTCAGTCTAGCTGTATGGAGAAGGTACTGCTCTGTTTCAGCTGTTATGCCAGTCTAGCTGTATGGAGAAGGTACTGCTCTGTCTTCCCTTAAGGTCAGTCTAGCTGTATGGATTCCTTCCCCCTCAACACACAAAAGGTACTGCTCTGTTTCAGCTGTTTTATGGTCAGTCTAGCTGTATGGAGAAGGTACTGCTCTGTTTCAGCTGTTATGGTCAGTCTAGCTGTATGGAGAAGGTACTGCTCTGTTTCAGTCTGTTATGGTCAGTCTAGCTGTATGGAGAAGGTACTGCTCTGTTTCAGCTGTTATGGTCAGTCTAGCTGTAATGGAGAAGGTACTGCTCTGTGTTTCAGCTGTTATGGTCAGTCTAGCTGTATGGAGAGAGAAGGTACTGCTCTGTTTCAGCGTGTTATGGTCAGTCTAGCTGTATTGGAGAAGGTACTGCTCTGTCTTCCCTTAAGGTCAGTCTAGCTGTATGGAGAAGGTACTGCTTGTCTTCCCTTAAGAGTCAGTTGCTGTATGGAGGAAGGTATGCTCTGTCTTTCCCTTAAGGTCAGTCTAGCTGTATGGAGAAGGTACGGTTTGTTTAGCTGTTATGTCAGGTCTAAGCTGTATGGAGAAGGTACTGCTCTTTTTCAGCTGTTATGGGTCAGTCTAGCTGTATGGTGTAAGGTACTGCTCTTGTCTTCCCTTAAGGTCAGTCTAGCTGTTGGAGAGGTATGCTCTGTTTCAGCTGTTTATGGTCAGTCAAGGCTGTATGGAGAAGGGTACTGCTCCTGTTTCAGCTGTTCTAGGTCAGTCTAGCCTTGTATGGAGAAGGTACTGCTCTGTTTCAGCTGTTATGGTCAGTCTAGCTGTATGGAGAAGATCTCTTGCCCCCCCTTCTGGTTTTTTTTCCCAACGGGGGGGGGGTCACTTGGGGGGTTATGGTCAGTCTAGCTTGATATGGAGAAGGTACATGCTCTGTCTTCCCTTAAGGTCAGTCTAGCTGTCATGGAGAAGGGTATTGCTTCTGTCTTCCTCCCGTTAGGTCAGTTCTAGCTGTATGGAGAAGGTACTGCCTATGTCTTCCCTTAAGGGTCCAGTCTAGCTGTATGGAGAAGGTACAGCTCTGTTTCAGCTGTTTATCGGGTCAGGTCTAGCTGTATGGAGAAGGTACTGCTCTGTTTCAGCGTTAAGGTCAGTCTAGCTGTCATGGAGAAGGTACTGCTCTGTCTTCCCTTAAGGTCAGTCTAGCTGTATGGAGAAGGTACCTGCTCGTTTCAGCTGTTATGGTCAGTCTAGCTGTATGGAGAAGGTACTGCTCTGTTTCAGCTGTTATGTCAGTCTAGCTGTATGAGAAGGTACTGCTCTGTTTCAGCTGTTATGGTCAGTCTAGCTGTGATGGAGAAGGATCTGCTCTGTTTCAGCTGTTATGGTCAGTCTAGCTGTATGGAGAAGGTACTGCTCTGTCTTCCTTAAGGGTCAGTCTAGCTGTATGGAGAAGGTACTTGCTCTGTTTCAGCTGTTATGGTCAGTTTAGCTGTATGGAGAAGGTACTGCTCTGTCTTCCCTTAAGGTCAGTCTAGCTGTATGGAGAAGGTACGGCTCTGTTTCAGCTGTTATGGTCAGTCTAGCTGTATGAGGAGAAGGTACTGCTCTGTTTTCAGCTGTTATGGTCAGTCTAGCTGTATGGAGAAGGTACTGCTCTGTTTCAGCTGTTATGGTCAGTCTAGCTGTATGGAGGAAGAGGTACTGCTCTGTCTTCCCGTTAAGGTCAGTCTAGCTGTATGGAGAAGGTACTGCTCTGTCTTCCCTTTAGGTCAGTCTAGCTGTATGGAGAAGGTACTGCTCTGTCTTCCCTTTAAGGTCAGTCTAGGCTGTATGGAGAAGGTACTGCTCTGTCTTCCCTTTTAAGGTCAGTCTAGAGCTGTATGGAGAAGGTACTGCTCTTGGTTCAGCTGTTATGGTCAGTCTAGCTGTATGGGAGAAGGTACTGCTCTGTCTTCACTTTAGGTCAGTCTAGCTGTATGGAGAAGGTACTGCTCTGTCTTCCCTTATGGTCAGTCTAGCTGTATGGAGAAGGTACTGCTCTGTTTCAGCTGTTATGGTCAGTCTAGCTGTATGGAGAGAGGTACTGCTCTGTCTTCCCTTAAGGTCAGTCTAGCTGTATGGAGAGAGGTACTGCTCTGTTTCAGCTGTTATGTCAGTCTAGCTGTATGGAGAAGGTACTGCTCTGTTTTCAGCTGTTATGGTCAGTCTAGCTGTATGGTGAAGGTACTGCTCTGTTTAAGCTGTTATGGTCAGTCTAGCTGTATGGAGAAGGTACTGCTCTGTTTCAGCTGTTATGGTCAGTCTAGCTCTATGGAGAAGGTACTGCTCTGTTTCAGCTGTTATGGTCAGTCTAGCTGTATGGAGGAGAAGGTACTGCTCTGTTTCAGCTGTTATGGTCAGTCTAGCTGTATGGAGAAGGTACTGCTCTGTTTCAGCTGTTATGGTCAGTCTAGCTGTATGGAGAAGGTACTGCTCTGTCTTCCCTTAAGGTCAGTCTAGCTGTATGGAGAAGGTACTGCTCTGTCTTCCCTTAAGGTCAGTCTAGCTGTATGGAGAAGGTACTGCTCTGTTTCAGCTGTTATGGTCAGTCTAGCTGTATGGAGGAGAAGGTACTGCTCTGTTTCAGCTGTTATGGTCAGTCTAGCTGTATGGAGGAGAAGGTACTGCTCTGTTTCAGCTGTTATGGTCAGTCTAGCTGTATGGAGAAGGTACTGCTCTGTCTTCCCTTAAGGTCAGTCTAGCTCTATGGAGAAGGTACTGCTCTGTTTCAGCTGTTATGGTCAGTCTAGCTGTATGGAGAAGGTACTGCTCTGTTTCAGCTGTTATGGTCAGTCTAGCTGTATGGAGAAGGTACTGCTCTGTCTTCCCTTAAGGTCAGTCTAGCTGTATGGAGAAGGTACTGCTCTGTCTTCCCTTAAGGTCAGTCTAGCTGTATGGAGAAGGTACTGCTCTGTTTCAGCTGTTATGGTCAGTCTAGCTGTATGGAGAAGGTACTGCTCTGTCTTCCCTTAAGGTCAGTCTAGCTGTATGGAGAAGGTACTGCTACTGTTTCAGCTGTTATGGTCAGTCTAGCTGTAATGGAGAAGGTACTGCTCTGTTTCAGCTGTTATGGTCAGTCTAGCTGTATGGAGAAGGTACTGCTCTGTTTCAGCTGTTATGGTCAGTCTAGCTGTATGGAGAAGGTACTGCTCTGTTTCAGCTGTTATGGTCAGTCTAGCTGTAATGGAGAAGGTAGTGTCTCTCTGATTTCAGCTTGTTTTGGTCAAGTCTTGCTGTATGGAGGAGAAGGTAATGCTCTGTGTCAGCTGTTATGGTCTGTCTAGCTTTTGGAGAAGGGTTACTGCTTGTTTCAGCTGTTATGCGTCAGTTCTAGCTGTTATGGAGAAGGGTATGCTCTGTCTTCCCTTAAGGTCAGTCTAGCTGTATGGAGAAGAAGGTACTGCTCTGTCTTCCCTTAAAGGTCAGTCTTGCTGTATGGAGAAGGTACTGCTCTGTTCAGGGTCGTTACTGGTCAGTTAGCTGGATGGAGGAGAAGGTACTGCTATGTTTTCAGCTGATATGGTCTCAGTCTAGCTGTATGGAGGAGAAGGTACTGCTCTGTTTTCAAGCTGTTATGGTCAGTCTAGCTGTATGGAGAAAGGTATCTGCTCTGTCTTCACTTAAGGTCAGTTCTAGCTCTATGAGGATGTACTGCTATGTTTACAGTGTTATGGTCAGTCTAGCTGTATGGAGAAGGGTACTGCTCTGTTTCAGCGGTTATGGTCAGTCTAGCTGTATGGAGAAGGTTACTGCTTCTGTCTTCCTTAGGTCAGTCCTAGATGGTATGAGAAGGTACTGCTCGGTCTTACCTTAAGGATCAGTCTAGCTGTATGGGAGAAGGTACTGCTCTGTTTCAGCTGTTATGGTCAGTCTAGCTGTATGGAGAAGGTAATGCTCTGTCTTCCCTTAAGGTCAGTCTAGCTGTATGGAGAAGGTACTGCTCTGTTTCAGCTGTTATGGCCAGTCTAGCTGTATGGAGAAGGTACTGCTCTGTCTTCAGCTGTATGGTCAGTCTAGCTGTATGGAGAAGGTACTGCTCTGTTTCAGCTGTTATGGTCCAGTCTAGCTGTATGGAGAAGGTACTGCTCTGTTTCAGCTGTTATGGTCAGTCTAGCTGTATGGAGAAGGTACTGCTCTGTTTCAGCTGTTATGGTCAGTCTAGCTGTATGGAGAAGGTACTGCTCTGTTTCAGCTGTTATGGTCAGTCTAGCTGTATGGAGAAGGTATGCTCTGTTTCAGCTGTTATGGTCAGTCTAGCTGTATGGAGAGAAGGACTGCTCTGTCTTCCCTTAAGGTCAGTCTAGCTGTATGGAGAAGGTACTGCTCTGTCTTCCCGTAAGGTCTGTCTAGCCTGTATGGAGAAGGTACTGCTCTGTCTTCCCCTTAAGGTCAGTCTAGCTGTATGGAGAAGGTACTGCTCTGTCTTCCCTTAAGGTCAGTCTAGCTGTATGGAGAAGGTACTGCTCTGTTTCAGCTGTTATGGTCAGTCTAGCTGTATGGAGAAGGTACTGCTCTGTTTCAGCTGTTATGGTCAGTCATAGCTGTATGGAGAAGGTACTGCTCTGTCTTCAGCTGTTATGGTCAGTCTAGCTGTATGGAGAAGGTACTGCTCTGTTTCAGCTGTTATGGTCAGTCTAGCTGTATGGAGGAAGGTACTTGCTCTGTTTCAGCTGTTATGGTCAGTCTAGCTGTATGGAGAAGGTACTGCTCTGTTTCAGCTTAATGGTCAGTCTAGCTGTATGGAGAAGGTAGCTGCTCTGTTTCAGCTGTTATGGTCAGTCTAGCTGTATGGAGGAGAAGGTACTTGCTCTGTCTTCAGCCTGTTATGGTCAGTCTAGCTGTATGGAGAAGTACTGCTCTGTCTTCCCTTAAGGTCAGTCTAGCTGTATGGAGAAGGTACTGCTCTGTCTTCACTTAAGGTCAGTCTAGCTGTATGGAGAAGGTACTGCTCTGTTTCAGCTGTTATGGTCATCTAGCTGTATGGAGAAGGTAACTGCTCTGTTTCAAGCTGTTATGGTCAGTCAAGCTGTATGGAGAAGGTACTGCTCTGTCTTCCCTTAAGGTCAGTCTAGCTGTATGGAGAAGGTACTGCTCTGTTTCAGCTGTTATGGTCAGTCTAGCTGTATGGAGAAGGTACTGCTCTGTTTCAGCTGTTATGGTCAGTCTAGCTGTATGGAGAAGGTACTGCTCTGTCTTCCCTTAAGGTCAGTCTAGCTGTATGGAGAAGGTACTGCTCTGTCTTCACTTAAGGTCAGTCTAGCTGTATGGAGAAGGTACTGCTCTGTCTTCCCTTAAGGTCAGTCCCTAGCTGTATGGAGAAGGTACTGCTCTGTTTCAGCTGTTATGGCCAGTCTAGCTGTATGGAGAAGGTACTGCTCTGTCTTCCTTAAGGTCAGTCTAGCTGTATGGAGAAGGTACTGCTCTGTTTCAGCTGTTATGGTCAGTCTAGCTGTATGGAGAAGGAACAGCTCTGTTTCAGCTGTTATGGTCAGTCTAGCTGTATGGAGAAGGTACTGCTCTGTTTCAGCTGTTATGGTCAGTCTAGCTGTATGGAGAAGGTACTGCTCTGTTTCAGCTGTAATGGTCAGTCTAGCTGTATGGAGAAGGTACTGCTCTGTTTCAGCTGTTATGGTCACGTCTAGCTGTATGGAGGAGAAGGTACTTGCTCTGCTTTCAGCTGTTATTGGTCAGTCTAGCTGTATGGAGAAGGATCTGCTCTGTTTCAGCTGTTATGGTCAGTCTAGCTGTATGGAGTAGGTACTGCTGTCTTCCCTTTAAGGTCAGTCCTAGCTGTATGGGAGAAGGTACTGCTCTGTCTTCTTAGGTCAGTCTAGCTGTATGGAGAAGGTACTGCTCTGTCTTCCCTTAAGGTCAGTCTAGCTGTATGGAGAAGGTACTGCTCTGTTTCAGCTGTTATGGTCAGTCTAGCTGTATGGAGAAGGTACTGCTCTGTTTCAGCTGTTATGGTCAGTCTAGCTGTATGGAGAAGGTTACTGCTCTGTCTTCCCTTAAGGTCAGTCCTAGCTGTATGGAGAAGGTACTGCTCTGTTTCAGCTGTTATGGTCAGTCTAGCTGTATGGAGAAGGTACTGCTCTGTTTCAGCTGTTTATGGTCAGTCTAGCTGTATGGAGAAAGGTACTGCTCTGTTTCAGCTGTTATTTTTTTTTTTTTTTTTTTTTTTTTTTTTTTTTTTTTTTTTTTTTTTTTTTTTTTAATGGTCAGTCTAGCTGTATGGAGAAGGATCTGCTCTGTTTTCAGCTGTTATGGTCAGTCTAGCTGTATGGAGAAGGTACTGCTCTGTCTTCCCTTAAGGTCATCTAGCTGTATGGAGAAGGTACTGCTCTGTTTCAGCTGTTATGGTCAGTCTAGCTGTATGGAGGAGAAGGTACTGCTCTGTTTCAGCTGTTATGGTCAGTCTAGCTGTATGGAGAAGGTACTGCTCTGTTTCAGCTGTTATGGTCAGTCTAGCTGTATGGAGAAGGTACTGCTCTGTCTTCCCTTAAGGTCAGTCTAGCTGTATGGAGAAGGTACTGCTCTGTCTTCCCTTAAGGTCAGTCTAGCTGTATGGAGAAGGTACTTGCTCTGTCTTCCCTAAGGTCAGTCTAGCTGTATGGAGAAGGTACTGCTCTGTCTTCCCTTAAGGTCAGTCTAGCTGTATGGAGAAGGTACTGCTCTGTTTCAGAGCTGTTATGGTCAGTCTAGCTGTATGGAGAAGGTACTGCTCTGTCTTCCCTTTAAGGTCAGTCTAGCTGTATGGAGAAGGTACTGCTCTGTCTTCCCTTAAGGTCAGTCTAGCTGTATGGAGAAGGTACTGCTCTGTTTCAGCTGTTATGGTCAGTCTAGCTGTATGGAGAAGGTACTGCTCTGTCTTCCCTTAAGGTCAGTCTAGCTGTATGGAGAAGGTACTGCTCTGTTTTCAGCTGTTATGGTCAGTCTAGCTGTATGGAGAAGGTACTGCTCTGTTTCAGCTGTTATGGTCAGTCTAGCTGTATGGAGAAGGTACTGCTCTGTTTCAGCTGTTATGGTCAGTCTAGCTCTATGGAGAAGGTACTGCTCTGTTTCAGCTGTTATGGTCAGTCTAGCTGTATGGAGGAGAAGGTACTGCTCTGTTTTCAGCTGTTATGGTCAGTCTAGCTGTATGGAGAAGGTACTGCTCTGTTTCAGCTGTTATGGTCAGTCTAGCTGTATGGAGAAGGTACTGCTCTGTCTTCCCTTAAGGTCAGTCTAGCTGTATGGAGAAGGTACTGCTCTGTCTTCCCTTAAGGGTCAGTCTAGCTGTATGGAGAAGGTACTGGCTCTGTTTCAGCTGTTTATGGTCAGTCTAGCTGTATGGAGGAGAAGGTACTGCTCTGTTTCAGCTGTGTTATGGTCAGTCTAGCTGTATGGAGGAGAAGGTACTGCTCCTGTTTCAGCTGTTATGGTCAGTCTAGCTGTATGGAGAAGGTACTGCTCTGTCTTCCCTTAAGGTCAGTCTAGCTGTATGGAGAAGGTACTGCTCTGTTTCAGCTGTTATGGTCAGTCTAGCTGTATGGAGAAGGTACTGCTCTGTTTCAGCTGTTATGGTCAGTCTAGCTGTATGGAGAAGGTACTGCTCTGTCTTCCCCTTAAGGTCAGTCTAGCTGTATGGAGAAGGTACTGCTCTGTCTTCCCTTAAGGTCAGTCTAGCTGTATGGAGAAGGTACTGCTCTGTTTCAGCTGTTATGGTCAGTCTAGCTGTATGGAGAAGGTACTGCTCTGTCTTCCCTTAAGGTCAGTCTAGCTGTATGGAGAAGGTACTGCTCTGTTTCAGCTGTTATGGTCAGTCCTAGCTGTATGGAGAAGGTACTGCTCTGTTTCAGCTGTTATGGTCAGTCTAGCTGTATGGAGAAGGTACTGCTCTGTTTCAGCTGTTATGGTCAGTCTAGCTGTATGGAGAAGGTACTGCTCTGTTTCAGCTGTTATGGTCAGTCTAGCTGTATGGAGAAGGTACTGCTCTGTTTCAGCTGTTATGGTCAGTCTAGCTGTATGGAGGAGAAGGTACTGCTCTGTTTCAGCTGTTATGGTCAGTCTAGCTGTATGGAGAAGGTACTGCTCTGTCTTCCCTTAAGGTCAGTCTAGCTGTATGGAGAAGGTACTGCTCTGTTTCAGCTGTTATGGTCAGTCTAGCTGTATGGAGAAGGTACTGCTCTGTCTTCCCTTAAGGCCAGTCTAGCTGTATGGAGAAGGTACTGCTCTGTTTCAGCTGTTATGGTCAGTCTAGCTGTATGGAGAAGGTACTGCTCTGTCTTCCCTTAAGGCCAGTCTAGCTGTATGGAGAAGGTACTGCTCTGTCTTCCCTTAAGGTCAGTCTAGCTGTATGGAGAAGGTACTGCTCTGTCTTCCCTTAAGGTCAGTCTAGCTGTATGGAGAAGGTACTGCTCTGTTTCAGCTGTTATGGTCAGTCTAGCTGTATGGAGAAGGTACTGCTCTGTCTTCCCTTAAGGTCAGTCTAGCTGTATGGAGAAGGTACTGCTCTGTTTCAGCTGTTATGGTCAGTCTAGCTGTATGGAGAAGGTACTGCTCTGTTTCAGCTGTTATGGTCAGTCTAGCTGTATGGAGAAGGATCTGCTCTGTTTCAGCTGTTATGGTCAGTCTAGCTGTATGGAGAAGGTACTGCTCTGTCTTCCCTTAAGGTCAGTCTAGCTGTATGGAGAAGGTACTGCTCTGTCTTCCCTTAAGGTCAGTCTAGCTGTATGGAGAAGGTACTGCTCTGTTTCAGCTGTTATGGTCAGTCTAGCTGTATGGAGGAGAAGGTACTGCTCTGTTTCAGCTGTTATGGTCAGTCTAGCTGTATGGAGAAGGTACTGCTCTGTTTCAGCTGTTATGGTCAGTCTAGCTGTATGGAGAAGGTACTGCTCTGTCTTCCCTTAAGGTCAGTCTAGCTGTATGGAGAAGGTACTGCTCTGTCTTCCCTTAAGGTCAGTCTAGCTGTATGGAGAAGGTACTGCTCTGTCTTCCCTTAAGGTCAGTCTAGCTGTATGGAGAAGGTACTGCTCTGTCTTCCCTTAAGGTCAGTCTAGCTGTATGGAGAAGGTACTGCTCTGTTTCAGCTGTTATGGTCAGTCTAGCTGTATGGAGAAGGTACTGCTCTGTCTTCCCTTAAGGTCAGTCTAGCTGTATGGAGAAGGTACTGCTCTGTTTCAGCTGTTATGGTCAGTCTAGCTGTATGGAGAAGGTACTGCTCTGTTTCAGCTGTTATGGTCAGTCTAGCTGTATGGAGAAGGTACTGCTCTGTTTCAGCTGTTATGGTCAGTCTAGCTGTATGGAGAAGGTACTGCTCTGTTTCAGCTGTTATGGTCAGTCTAGCTGTATGGAGAAGGTACTGCTCTGTTTCAGCTGTTATGGTCAGTCTAGCTGTATGGAGGAGAAGGTACTGCTCTGTTTCAGCTGTTATGGTCAGTCTAGCTGTATGGAGAAGGTACTGCTCTGTCTTCCCTTAAGGTCAGTCTAGCTGTATGGAGAAGGTACTGCTCTGTCTTCACTTAAGGTCAGTCTAGCTGTATGGAGAAGGTACTGCTCTGTTTCAGCTGTTATGGTCAGTCTAGCTGTATGGAGAAGGTACTGCTCTGTTTCAGCTGTTATGGTCAGTCTAGCTGTATGGAGAAGGTACTGCTCTGTCTTCCCTTAAGGTCAGTCTAGCTGTATGGAGAAGGTACTGCTCTGTTTCAGCTGTTATGGTCAGTCTAGCTGTATGGAGAAGGTACTGCTCTGTTTCAGCTGTTATGGTCAGTCTAGCTGTATGGAGAAGGTACTGCTCTGTTTCAGCTGTTATGGTCAGTCTAGCTGTATGGAGAAGGTACTGCTCTGTTTCAGCTGTTATGGTCAGTCTAGCTGTATGGAGAAGGTACTGCTCTGTTTCAGCTGTTATGGTCAGTCTAGCTGTATGGAGGAGAAGGTACTGCTCTGTTTCAGCTGTTATGGTCAGTCTAGCTGTATGGAGAAGGTACTGCTCTGTCTTCCCTTAAGGTCAGTCTAGCTGTATGGAGAAGGTACTGCTCTGTCTTCCCTTAAGGTCAGTCTAGCTGTATGGAGAAGGTACTGCTCTGTCTTCCCTTAAGGTCAGTCTAGCTGTATGGAGAAGGTACTGCTCTGTTTCAGCTGTTATGGTCAGTCTAGCTGTATGGAGAAGGTATTGCTCTGTTTCAGCTGTTATGGTCAGTCTAGCTGTATGGAGAAGGTACTGCTCTGTCTTCCCTTAAGGTCAGTCTAGCTGTATGGAGAAGGTACTGCTCTGTTTCAGCTGTTATGGTCAGTCTAGCTGTATGGAGGAGAAGGTACTGCTCTGTTTCAGCTGTTATGGTCAGTCTAGCTGTATGGAGGAGAAGGTACTGCTCTGTTTCAGCTGTTATGGTCAGTCTAGCTGTATGGAGGAGAAGGTACTGCTCTGTTTCAGCTGTTATGGTCAGTCTAGCTGTATGGAGAAGGTACTGCTCTGTTTCAGCTGTTATGGTCAGTCTAGCTGTATGGAGGAGAAGGTACTGCTCTGTTTCAGCTGTTATGGTCAGTCTAGCTGTATGGAGGAGAAGGTACTGCTCTGTTTCAGCTGTTATGGTCAGTCTAGCTGTATGGAGGAGAAGGTACTGCTCTGTTTCAGCTGTTATGGTCAGTCTAGCTGTATGGAGGAGAAGGTACTGCTCTGTTTCAGCTGTTATGGTCAGTCTAGCTGTATGGAGGAGAAGGTACTGCTCTGTTTCAGCTGTTATGGTCAGTCTAGCTGTATGGAGGAGAAGGTACTGCTCTGTTTCAGCTGTTATGGTCAGTCTAGCTGTATGGAGGAGAAGGTACTGCTCTGTTTCAGCTGTTATGGTCAGTCTAGCTGTATGGAGAAGGTACTGCTCTGTTTCAGCTGTTATGGTCAGTCTAGCTGTATGGAGAAGGTACTGCTCTGTTTCAGCTGTTATGGTCAGTCTAGCTGTATGGAGAAGGTACTGCTCTGTTTCAGCTGTTATGGTCAGTCTAGCTGTATGGAGAAGGTACTGCTCTGTTTCAGCTGTTATGGTCAGTCTAGCTGTATGGAGAAGGTACTGCTCTGTTTCAGCTGTTATGGTCAGTCTAGCTGTATGGAGGAGAAGGTACTGCTCTGTTTCAGCTGTTATGGTCAGTCTAGCTGTATGGAGAAGGTACTGCTCTGTCTTCCCTTAAGGTCAGTCTAGCTGTATGGAGAAGGTACTGCTCTGTCTTCCCTTAAGGTCAGTCTAGCTGTATGGAGAAGGTACTGCTCTGTCTTCCCTTAAGGTCAGTCTAGCTGTATGGAGAAGGTACTGCTCTGTTTCAGCTGTTATGGTCAGTCTAGCTGTATGGAGAAGGTATTGCTCTGTTTCAGCTGTTATGGTCAGTCTAGCTGTATGGAGAAGGTACTGCTCTGTCTTCCCTTAAGGTCAGTCTAGCTGTATGGAGAAGGTACTGCTCTGTTTCAGCTGTTATGGTCAGTCTAGCTGTATGGAGGAGAAGGTACTGCTCTGTTTCAGCTGTTATGGTCAGTCTAGCTGTATGGAGGAGAAGGTACTGCTCTGTTTCAGCTGTTATGGTCAGTCTAGCTGTATGGAGGAGAAGGTACTGCTCTGTTTCAGCTGTTATGGTCAGTCTAGCTGTATGGAGAAGGTACTGCTCTGTTTCAGCTGTTATGGTCAGTCTAGCTGTATGGAGGAGAAGGTACTGCTCTGTTTCAGCTGTTATGGTCAGTCTAGCTGTATGGAGGAGAAGGTACTGCTCTGTTTCAGCTGTTATGGTCAGTCTAGCTGTATGGAGGAGAAGGTACTGCTCTGTTTCAGCTGTTATGGTCAGTCTAGCTGTATGGAGGAGAAGGTACTGCTCTGTTTCAGCTGTTATGGTCAGTCTAGCTGTATGGAGGAGAAGGTACTGCTCTGTTTCAGCTGTTATGGTCAGTCTAGCTGTATGGAGGAGAAGGTACTGCTCTGTTTCAGCTGTTATGGTCAGTCTAGCTGTATGGAGGAGAAGGTACTGCTCTGTTTCAGCTGTTATGGTCAGTCTAGCTGTATGGAGAAGGTACTGCTCTGTTTCAGCTGTTATGGTCAGTCTAGCTGTATGGAGGAGAAGGTACTGCTCTGTTTCAGCTGTTATGGTCAGTCTAGCTGTATGGAGAAGGTACTGCTCTGTTTCAGCTGTTATGGTCAGTCTAGCTGTATGGAGGAGAAGGTACTGCTCTGTTTCAGCTGTTATGGTCAGTCTAGCTGTATGGAGGAGAAGGTACTGCTCTGTTTCAGCTGTTATGGTCAGTCTAGCTGTATGGAGAAGGTACTGCTCTGTTTCAGCTGTTAAGGTCAGTCTAGCTGTATGGAGGAGAAGGTACTGCTCTGTTTCAGCTGTTATGGTCAGTCTAGCTGTATGGAGAAGGTACTGCTCTGTTTCAGCTGTTATGGTCAGTCTAGCTGTATGGAGGAGAAGGTACTGCTCTGTTTCAGCTGTTATGGTCAGTCTAGCTGTATGGAGGAGAAGGTACTGCTCTGTTTCAGCTGTTATGGTCAGTCTAGCTGTATGGAGGAGAAGGTACTGCTCTGTTTCAGCTGTTATGGTCAGTCTAGCTGTATGGAGGAGAAGGTACTGCTCTGTTTCAGCTGTTATGGTCAGTCTAGCTGTATGGAGAAGGTGCTGCTCTGTTTCAGCTGTTATGGTCAGTCTAGCTGTATGGAGGAGAAGGTACTGCTCTGTTTCAGCTGTTATGGTCAGTCTAGCTGTATGGAGAAGAAGGTACTGCTCTGTTTCAGCTGTTATGGTCAGTCTAGCTGTATGGAGGAGAAGGTACTGCTCTGTTTCAGCTGTTATGGTCAGTCTAGCTGTATGGAGGAGAAGGTACTGCTCTGTTTCAGCTGTTATGGTCAGTCTAGCTGTATGGAGGAGAAGGTGCTGCTCTGTTTCAGCTGTTATGGTCAGTCTAGCTGTATGGAGGAGAAGGTACTGCTCTGTTTCAGCTGTTATGGTCAGTCTAGCTGTATGGAGGAGAAGGTACTGCTCTGTTTCAGCTGTTATGGTCAGTCTAGCTGTATGGAGGAGAAGGTGCTGCTCTGTTTCAGCTGTTATGGTCAGTCTAGCTGTATGGAGAAGGTACTGCTCTGTTTCAGCTGTTATGGTCAGTCTAGCTGTATGGAGAAGGTACTGCTCTGTTTCAGCTGTTATGGTCAGTCTAGCTGTATGGAGGAGAAGGTACTGCTCTGTTTCAGCTGTTATGGTCAGTCTAGCTGTATGGAGAAGGTACTGCTCTGTTTCAGCTGTTATGGTCAGTCTAGCTGTATGGAGAAGGTACTGCTCTGTTTCAGCTGTTATGGTCAGTCTAGCTGTATGGAGGAGAAGGATCTGCTCTGTTTCAGCTGTTATGGTCAGTCTAGCTGTATGGAGGAGAAGGATCTGCTCTGTTTCAGCTGTTATGGTCAGTCTAGCTGTATGGAGAAGGTACTGCTCTGTTTCAGCTGTTATGGTCAGTCTAGCTGTATGGAGGAGAAGGTACTGCTCTGTTTCAGCTGTTATGGTCAGTCTAGCTGTATGGAGAAGGTACTGCTCTGTTTCAGCTGTTATGGTCATTCTAGCTGTATGGAGAAGGATCTGCTCTGTTTCAGCTGTTATGGTCAGTCTAGCTGTATGGAGAAGGTGCTTTCTGTTCCCTTAAGTGTTCTTATATCAACAACCTTTGAAGTGTTTGAATCCTTTATGATGTAATATGATTTGTGGATTCAAATAAAATAAAAGTGTGTGTGTGTGTGTGTGTGTGTGTGTGTGTGTGTGTGTGTGTGTGTGTGTGAGCGACCTACCGGAGATGATGGAGTCATTCCAGCGGTCAGGGTCGTTATAGAACTCGTCTAGACGTCTGTTCTCCTTGTTCTCATCTGATTCCTTCTCTCTCTCCATCCCTCCGGGTGGGACTTTCTCCACGCTGGCTGTACGCAACAGACGACCATCGGACCGGCGCTTCGGAGAAGAGCTCATCTCCTTGGGTTGGAAACTGGAGGACGACAGAGCAGATAGATAGCTTCAAATAAAAGAGGGACTTGATCTGGCAACTGGGGGGCTAACAACAATCCCCTACCGTTGTGCCCTACACCAAGGCACTTAACTCACATACCTCTACCTGTCCTGTCTGTGCTTGGATATTGACTGATGGAAGGAGTTTCTTCCAAGCCACTCTGCTTCTGCCTCTGCATTGCTTGCTCTTTGGGGTTTTAGGCTGGGTTTCTGTATAAGCACTTTGTAACAACTGCTGGGGTTTGTAAAATGCATTTGATTGATGAATTGATTAGTTGTTTGATGAATTGATAGATTGATTGGTTGATTGGTTGAATGATTGATGTCCTACCTACCTGCCCTGTCTGTGCTTGGTAGTTGATTGATTGGTTGGTTGATTGATTGGTGTCCTACCTGTCCTGTCTGTGATTGGTAATTGATTGATTGGTGTCCTACCTGTCTTTTCTACGCTTTGTAATTGATTGATTGATTGATTGATTGATTGATTGGTGTCCTACCTGTCCTGTCTGTGATTGGTGGCCAGGGCCCGGTGTAGCTCCTCTATGATGCAGCTGGGGGGCGGTGGGGGGTGCAGCACCCCCAGGTGGGGGGAACCGGTAGGGGTGGAGATCCGTCCTCGCAGCAAGGAACCCTGGGTAGTCCTGGGTAACGTGAAGTTCCTGGGTAGAGTGGCTGGAGACTTCTTCCTCTCTAGGTTAGGATCCGACTTAGGGAATGGGTGAGGACCTGTAGAGAGGGGAAGCATAATATAATGATAATGTTAGTTAATGTAATGGTGAAGGTCATGGGTAGAGTGGCTGGAGATCTCTTCCTCTCTAGGTTAGGACCCAAATAGAGGGGAAGAATAAAATGTTAATGTTAATATACCCGTAATGGTGAAGGTCCTGGTAAACTTCTTCACGGGATAGGGTGAGGATATGTTATCAGATATAGTGTTACTTATAAGATATAAGATCACAGAGTTTCTAAACCCAGAGGCGTAACATCGCGAGACTTCCGGGAACGCTTGTGAAACAGACCAAACAGAACCAGGCCGGGGTGAGAGAAGTGAAAGATTCTTCCTTAGTTGTTAATTTTCTCGAAATCTAATGCCACAATCTGGATTAGAGCCAATGTCTGAAGTAGTTGATCATGGTATTACTCCAACCTCGTGAAAGTGACAAACTGACACGTTTTCATGTTCATCAAAAACCACTTTATATCGAAGGAGTTCCTTTGATTTGACAGCCTGCAAATGCGCAGTTCGGTACGAGACAACCGTTAGACCCGATGTCGCCATGACATCGCCTACAAGTGTGATCGGGGATTTGGAGGAGCAGTTTCTGCCTATCTTCATACTGTACTGTCTTTGATAAGATACTATGATGATCTGGGACAGTTCAAGCTAACCCTCTGTCAGCCCCAGTGTGAAGTCTAGCTCACTGACCTTTTAGACTACCCAGCCTGGACAGTAGATAGCTAGCTGTATGAGCCTGGTTAGAGTTAGTAAGCTAGCAGGCTGGTTTACGTTAGCTAGCTTTATGAAGCTGGCTTCAGTTAGCTAACATGCTAACAGGCCAGGAACAGAGGCTGGTTATAGTTAGCTAACATGCTAACAGGCCAGTAACAGAGGCTGGTTATAGTTAGCTAACATGCTAACAGACCAGTAACAGAGGCTGGTTATAGTTAGTTAACATGCTAACAGGCCAGTAACAGAGGCTGGTTGTAGTTAGATAACATGCTAACAGGCCAGTAACATAGGCTGGTTATAGTTAGCTAACATGCTAACAGGCCAGTAACAGAGGCTGGTTGTAGTTAGCTAACATGCTAACAGGCCAGTAACAGAGACTGGATATAGTTAGTTAACATGCTAACAGGCCAGTAACAGAGGCTGGTTGTAGTTAGATAACATGCTAACAGGCCAGTAACAGAGGCTGGTTATAGTTAGCTAACATGCTAACAGGCCAGTAACAGAGGCTGGTTATAGTTAGCTAACATGCTAACAGGCCAGTAACAGAGGCTGGTTATAGTTAGCTAACATGCTAACAGGCCAGTAACAGAGGCTGGTTGTAGTTAGCTAACATGCTAACAGGCCAGGAACAGGGGCTAGGGGCCGATTTGGGACTCACCCTCTAGACTGCCCAGCCTGGTCAGTAGTTTGGGCAGGTTGGGGGGTGGCGGGGTGCCGTCCCGGCAGGGTAGGGGGACCATGGGGTGAGGTGTCTCCTGCCCCCCTCCTGTCTCAGCCTGTACCAGAGAGCTGTCCTCACAGGGCTCACAGAGGGCAGTGTCCTCCTCCCCTCCATCCTCACTCTGGTCTGCCACTGTCAAAGTGTCTTCCGTCAGGTCAACAGCTGAAACACACATCAACATCAACAACAAAAACAACAACAACAACAACATCAAAAAACACAGTGCTTTGTTGGAAATACATAGTTTGTTCAGAATATTTAGGACAGTTTTCTGTCGAACTCTTTGATCCTGCTTGATCAGGTTACCTTGGTTACTGTGGGTTACCTCGGTTACTGTGGGTTACTGTTAGCTCCCATTCTGTCCCTGTGGGTCTCAAATGGCACCCTATTCCCTATATGGTTCACTACTGTTAACCAGGGCCTGGCACCCTATTCCCCATATGGTTCACTGCTGTTAACCAGGGCCTGGCAACCCTATTCCCTATATGGTTCACTACTGTTAACCAGGGCCTGGCAACCCTATTCCCTATATGGTTCACTACTGTTAACCAGGGCCTGGCAACCCTATTCCCTATATGGTTCACTGCTGTTAACCAGGGCCTGGCAACCCTATTCCCCATATGGTTCACTGCTGTTAACCAGGGCCTGGCAACCCTATTCCCTATATGGTTCACTACTGTTAACCAGGGCCTGGCAACCCTATTCCCTATATGGTTCACTGCTGTTAACCAGGGCCTGGCACATAGGGAATAGGGTGCCATTTGCAGAGCCAGACTACCACATTTGGGGCCCCGTGCAGTTTTAATGCTAATGTCCTGCAATTCTACACATTTTGCTACCATATGCTATCTGGGGGTCCCCCCCGACCTCCAGGGGTCCCCCAAATCCCACATTTCTGGATGTCGGAGGTCCCGGGGCACGTGCCCTGCGTTCCCATTCGGTAATCCGGCCCTGGCCATTTGGGAGGCAACCTGTGTTAGATCTGATTCATGGTGTAACGGCAGTGTTTCAGCTGCTAAGCAGTAGAGAGCACAGCTGACTTCAACGATCTGTGTCGCCCCCCAGTGGTGGTTTACAGAACTTTCCGTCACACACAGCACAGCACTGCAGTCCTGAACCAGTCAACCTACATATTGGACTTGTTCGACATTGCAGCCGACATTGCAGGCAAATGCCAACTGATTGATCTATAAATCACCTTGCATCTTAATCAGCTACTCATCATTATTATTATTATTATTCTTTGGCTCACAATCTGTGGCTACTATGCGATAATTTTTTATGTAAAACATCACCGCACAATTTAAAAAATATGTGGCACATGGAAACCAAACGAGGGTGGTCTATGGCGATAGGTGGGATGGGCTGAGCGTGGCTGAGGGGTGGTGTATGGTGATAGGTGGGATGGGCTGAGGGTGGCTGAGGGGTGGTGTATGGTGATAGGTGGGATGGGCTGAGGGTGGCTGAGGGGCGGGATTAAAGAGCTTATGTTCAGTAATGTGTTATTGTTATGTGATTGTTGTATATAAAAGTACCATGTATGGCAAATGTATGTATATGTAGCAGAAAAGCTGTAAAAACAAAAAAGATATGTGTCCTCCGAAGAGAGAGAGGGGGTAATGGATGTGTGAATAACAAATACAAATCTGTATAAAAATATACCATTTGTAGATCAGTCAGTCAGTCACAATTTACAATGCATCACAGATTTGATGCTCTCGAACACGCCCTCTGATACGCTAAAACCCTAGAGATTAGAGGTCAGGGTTCAGAGGTCATAGGTCCTACCTGTAGAGGGGTTGTCTTCATCGCTGACCAGGTCCTCTGAGGTGTTTGCCAGGGGCGCCAGAGGCTCCTCCTCTTCTCTCTCCTCTGCGTCTGATTGGCTGGGAGTGTCCGAGTCTTCTACCCCCCCACACGCCTCACAAAACTCTACACACGCGCGCATGCACACACACACACACACACACACACACACACACACACACACACAAACACACACACACACAAACACACACACACACACACACACACACACACACACACACACACACACACACACACACAAGGACAGAAGGCGGCAACATTACATACTTTTATACACATGAAAATAACATGTTATTTTGTTATAATGGGTTGGAAACTGTGTGTGTATTTGTGTGTGTGTATTTGTGTGTGTGTGTATGTGTTCATGTGCGTGTGTACCTGGTTCAATCCCCTCCAAGCCCCTCTTGGCCAGTCCATCCCGAGTCTGTTGCGCCGCTGTCTTCCTCTCTAAAGCTGAAACACACAGAGTAACGGCAGGGTTGTGGGTTCGATTCCCTCTGGGGTAACATACCAAAAATTTACACTCAGTCGTTTTAGATTAGATTAGATTTTTTGTATTTAACCTTTATTTGACCTTTTTTGGGGGGACAGGGGGACAGGAAGTCATGTTGAGTCCTAGGGCTCTGTGATCAAAGTGTCGTCTCGTGTCGTCTTGTGTCGTCTAGTCTCGTCTCGTCTCATCTATTGTCATGTCATCTCGTCTCGTCTCGTGTCGTCTCGTCTCATCTATTGTCATGTCGTCTCGTCTCGTCTCGTCTCGTGTCGTCTCGTCTCATCTATTGTCATGTCGTCTCGTGTCATGTCGTCTCGTCTCGTCTCATGTAGTCTCGTGTTGTCTCGTCTCGTGTCGTGTCGTCTCGTGTCGTGTTGTCTCGTCTCATGTCGTCTCGTGTCGTCTCGTCTTGTGTCGTGTCGTCTCGTGTCGTGTTGTCTCGTCTCATGTCGTCTCGTGTCGTCTCGTCTCGTGTCGTCTCGTCTCGTGTCGTGTCGTCTCGTGTCGTCTCGTGTCGTGTTGTCTCGTCTCATGTCGTCTCGTGTCATCTCGTCTCGTGTAGTGTCGTCTCGTGTCGTGTCGTCTCGTCTCGTGTCGTGTCGTGTCGTCTCGTGTCGTGTTGTCTCGTCTCATGTCGTCTCGTGTCGTCTCGTCTCGTGTCGTCTCGTGTCGTGTCGTCTCGTCTCGTGTCGTCTCGTGTCGTGTCGTCTCGTCTCGTGTCGTCTCGTGTCGTCTCGTGTCGTCTCGTCTCATGTCATCTTGTGTCGTCTTGTCTCGTGTCGTGTCGTCTCGTGTCGTCTAGTCTCGTCTCATCTCGTCTCTCACCTGTGGAGTTCTTCTCGTTCTTCTTTTTCCTCCATTTCCATGGTTTAAAGATCTGTCCCAGACTGGCCAGCTTGCTGTTCCTCCTGACGGACGGGGTCCACCCCCCCGACACCACACCCCCTGGAGGGCCCGCACCCCGCTGCTGCTCCATCACTGGGAGGAGAGGAGAGGACCTCTGAGTTAACAACACAGCACAACCTAGAGGACTGACAGGGAACTACGTCTGTAGTATGGAGTCAACGTCTGAATTAAGGAATTTGGTGTCATTTCAGACCGCAATTCTGGGTGTTTCTTGATGTGGGTGTTCCCTGATATCAGGAAACGCTCATTTATACGTGCCATTGGTCAGTTCCGGTGTTATGAGACTGATGGTTTCTCGACACAGATGATTTGTTTACATAGCAGGTTAGAATAACTTATGTGCCAGGTTAGGATAATTAACGTGGGAGGTCAGGTGGATTAGCGTGGCAGGCTAGGAGACTGGGGATAAGGTTAGGAAAAGGGTTAGGGTTAGGCTTAGCTACAATGCTACAGTTGTCAACAACTGTTGTCGCCGATGCGAAAGAAATGGCCACAGATCAATGGTGAGCATCAATGGGAGTAACTTGATATCAAGAAAAGCCTATGTCAGAAAACGCCCCTCATTGCCGTCAGCAATTACACCCTTCTCCAAGAAAGACAGATCTGAAATCATACACATTTATTTGTCAGTGTGTGTGCAATGTTTCAGATTGATCCATTACATTTACATTTTAGTCATTTAGCAGACGCTCTTATCCAGAGCGACTTACAGTTAGTGAGTGCATACATTATGATTTTTTTTTTTCATACTGAACCCCCCGTGGGAATCGAACCCACAACCCTGGCGTTGCAAACGCCATGCTCTACCAACTGAGCTACATCCCTGCCGGCCATTCCCTCCCCTACCCTGGACGACGCTGGGCCAATTGAGCGCTGCCTCATGGGTCTCGAGTATTGCAATTCTGGACTATTTTGTATCTGCCCAAATGTGCGGAATTGGTCAATTGATACATTTTCAAGTACATAACTATAGTATAGAGAAAATTCAAAAATGTTATGGTAATACAAAATGTAAGTTTACACACTCCCAGGAATGTCATACATGATGGATCATTAGCTTATACACTAACTTTCACACATCTAGATGGCCGGGCGGGGTGGGTGTGGAGCCAGAGACAGCAGGGGTTCAAACTGTAGGACCCAGTTCCTACATTTGAATATAAAAATTGATTTTATCAAACAAAACTATGCTACATTTTATCTCTGGGACCCTTAGGATGACAAATCAGAGCAAGATTACTGAATGTATCAAACCAGTTGCCGTGATACGTTTTTTGTTGTTGTGCACTCTCCTCAAACAATAGCATGGTATTTTTTCACTGTAATAGCTACTGTAAATTGGACAGTGCAGTTAGATTAACAAGAATTTAAGCTTTCTGCCCATATAAGACATGTCTATGTCCTGGAAAGTTTGCTGTTACTTACAACAGTCATGCTAATCACATTAGCGAACGTTAGCTCAACCGTCCAGTATACGGGACACTGATCCCTTAGAGGTTAAATAGAAGCCATGCAATACTAGAAAGCAGTTCCGCTAACTAACCAGTAGAGTGAATGGGGACTATACAGAGCCTTGCAAAAGTATTCATCCCCCTTGGCGTTTTTCCTATTTTGTTGCATTACAACCTGTAATTTAAATATATTTTTATTTGGATTTCATGTAATGGACATTCACAAAATAGTCCAAATTGGTGAAGTGAAATGAAAAATATAACTGGTTTAAAAAAATTCGAAAAAACAAATAACGGAAAAGTGGTCACATAATTAGTTAAATAAAGTCCACCTGTGTGCAATCTAAGTGACACATGATCTGTCACATGATCTCAGTACATATACACCTGTTCTGAAAGGCCCCAGAGTCTGCAACACCACTAAGCAAGGGGCACCACCAAGCAAGCGGCACCATGAAGACCAAGAAGCTCTCCAAACAGGTCAGGGACAAAGTTGTGGAGAAGTACAGATCAGGTTGGGTTGTAACAAAATATCAGAAACTTTGAACATCCCACGGACCACCATTACATCCATTATTAAAAAATGGAAAGAATATGGCACCACAACAAACCTGCCAAGAGAGGGCAGCCCACCAAAACTACCAGACCAGGCAAGGAGGGCATTAATCAGAGAGGCAACAAAGAAACTAAAGAAAACCCTGAAGGAGCTGCAAAGCTCCACATCGGAGATTGGAGTATCTGTCCATAGGACCACTTTAAGCCGTACACTCCACAGAGCTGGGCTTTACGGGAGAGTGGCCAGAAAAAAGCCATTGCTTAAAGAAAAAAATAAGCAAACACGTTTGGTGTTTGCCAAAAGGCATGTGGGAGACTTCCCAAACATATGGAAGAAGGTACTCTGATCAGATGAGACTAAAATTGAGCTTTTTGGCCATCAAGGAAAACACTATGTCTGGGGCAAACCCAACATCTCTCATCACCCCAAAACACCATCCCCACAGTGAAGCATGGTGGTGGCAGCATCATGCTGTGGGGATGTTTTTCATCGGCAGGGACTGGGAAACTGGTCAGAATTGAAGGAATGATGGATGGGGAAATTCTTGAGGGAAACCTGTTTCAGTCTTCCAGAGATTTGAGACTGGGATGGAGGTTCACCTTCCAGCAGGACAATGACCCTAAGCATACTGCTAAAGCAACACTTGAGTGGTTTAAGGGGAAACATTAAAATGTCTTGGAATGGCCTAGTCATAGCCCAGACCTCAATCCAATTGAGAATCTGTGGTATGACTTAAAGATTGCTGTACACCAGCGGAACCCATCCAACTTGAAGGAGCTGGAGCAGTTTTGCCTTGAAGAATGGGAAAAAATCCCAGTGGCTAGAGACTTGCAACTGTAATTGCTGCAAAAGGTGGCTCTACAAAGTATTGACTTTGGGGGAGGTGAATAGTTATGCACGCTCAAGTTTTCTGTTTTTTGTCTTGTTTCTTGTTTGTTTCACAAGAAAAAGTATGGCAGGCATGTTGTGTAAATCAAATGATACAAACCCCCCCAAAAAATATTTTAATTCCAGGTTGTAAGGCAACAAAATAGGAAAAATGCCAAGGGGGTGAATACTTTCGCAAGCCACTGTACACACTAACAGTAGAATAACTAACCAGTAGAGTGAATGGGGAAGTGTGAATGGGGGTTATCATAACGGTACAGTGGCAGTGTGAATGGGGGTTATCGTAACGGTACAGTGGCAGTGTGAATGGGGGTTATCATAACAGTACAGTGGCAGTGTGAATGGGGGTTATCATAACAGTACAGTGGCAGTGGCAGTGTGAATGGGGGTTATCGTAACGGTACAGTGGCAGTGTGAATGGGGGTTATCGTAACGGTACAGTGGCAGTGTGAATGGGGGTTATCATAACAGTACAGTGGCAGTGTACATCCTTTGTACATCCTTTGACTCTCTGTGTCCCCTATCCTCCCGGCCGGCTCGGTCCTCCCCTCCAGCTCCGTGGCTTGATGACTCATTGCGAGCTCACAGAACAGAGCTCCGGGCAGCGGAGCGGAAATGGAAGAAAACTAAACTCCCGGCCGACCTGGCATCTTTTCACTCCCTCCTCTCTACATTTTCTTCATCTGTTTCTGCTGCTAAGGCCACCTTCTACCACTCTAAATTCCAAGCATCTGCCTCTAACCCTAGGAAGCTCTTTGCCACATTTTCCTCCCTCCTGAATCCTCCCCCCCCCCCCCCCTCCTCTCTCTCTGTAGATGACTTCGTCAACCACTTTGAAAAGAAGGTTGACGACATCCGATCCTCGTTTGTTAAGTCTAATGACACTGCTGGTCCTGCTCACACTGCCCTACCCTATGCTTTGACTTCTTTCTCCCCTCTCTCTCCAGATAAAATCCTGCGACTTGTGACTGCAGGCCGCCCAACAACCTGCCCGCTTGACCCCATCCCCTCCTCCCTTCTCCAGACCATCTCCGGTGACCTTCTCCCCTACCTCACCTCGCTGATCAACTCATCCTTGACCGCTGGCCATGTCCCTTCCGTCTTCAAGAGAGCGAGAGTTGCTCCCCTTCTCAAAAAACCAACACTCGACCCCACTGATGTCAACAACTACAGACCAGTATCCCTTCTTTCTTTTCTTTCCAAAACTATTGAGCGTGCCGTCTTTAGCCAACTCTCTTGTTATCTCTCTCAGAATGACCTTCTTGATCCAAACCAATCAGGTTTCAGGACTGGTCATTCAACTGAGACTGCTCTTCTCTGTGTCACTGAGACTATCCGCACTGCTAAAGCTAACTCTCTCTCCTCTGCTCTTGTCCTTCTAGACCTGTCTGCTGCCTTTGATACTGTGAACCATCAGATCCTCCTCTCCACCCTCTCCGAGCTGGGCATCTCCGGCGCGGCTCACTCCTGGATTGCGTCCTACCTGACCGGTCGCTCCTACCAAGTGGCGTGGCGAGAAGCTGTCTCCGCACCACGTGCTCTCACCACTGGTGTCCCCCAGGGCTCAGTTCTAGGCCCTCTCCTTTTCTCCCTATACACCAAGTCACTTGGCTCTGTCATATCCTCACATGGCCTTTCCTATCATTGCTACGCTGACGATACACAACTAATCTTCTCCTTTCCCCCTTCTGATAACCAGGTGGCGAATCGCATCTCTGCATGTCTGGCAGACATATCAGTATGGATGACGGATCACCACCTCAAGCTGAACCCTGGCAAGACGGAGCTGCTCTTCCTCCCGGGGAAGGACTGCCCGTTCCATGATCTCGCCATCACGGTTGACAACTCCGCTGTGTCCTCCTCCCAGAGTGCGAAGAGCCTAGGCGTGACCCTGGACAACACCCTGTCGTTCTCCGCCAACATCAAGGCGGTGACCCGCTCCTGCAGGTTCATGCTCTACAACATTCGGAGAGTACGACCCTGCCTAACACAGGAAGCGGCACAGGTCCTAATCCAGGCACTTGTCATCTCCCGTCTGGACTACTGCAACTCGCTGTTGGCTGGCCTCCCTGCCTGTGCCATTAAACCCCTACAACTCATCCAGAATGCCGCAGCCCGTCTGGTGTTCAACCTTCCCAAGTTCTCTCACGTCACCCCCCTCCTCCGCACACTCCACTGGCTTCCAGTTGAAGCTCGCATCCGCTACAAGACCATGGTGCTTGCCTATGGAGCAGTGAGGGGAACGGCACCTCTGTACCTTCAGGCTCTGATCAGTCCCTACACCCAAACGAGGGCATTACGTTCATCCACCTCTGGCCTGCTGGCTCCCCTTCCTCTGCGGAAGCATAGCTCCCGCTCAGCCCAGTCAAAACTGTTCGCTGCTCTGGCACCCCAATGGTGGAACAAGCTCCCTCACGACGCCAGGACAGCGGAGTCACTCACCACCTTCCGGAGACATTTGAAACCCCACCTCTTTAAGGAATACCTGGGATAGGATAAAGTGTTCCTTCTAACCCCCCCCCCCCAAATTGTAAAGTGGTTATCCCACTGGCTATAGGGTGAACGCACCAATTTGCGAGTCGCTCTGGCTAAGAGCGTCTGCTAAATGACGTTAATGTGCCCTTGAGCAAGGCACTTAACCCTAATTGCTCCTGTAAGTCGCTCTGGATAAGAGCGTCTGCTAAATGACTAAAATGTAAATGTAATGTAAATGAATGGGGTATAGGTAGGCGCTTGTGTTTTGGTTGATCCTGTCACATGACCTGAATTTAAACCTTTATTTAAAGCTTTTTCATCAAACTGTCCCCTTTTCTTTTCATGTCAGATGGTCCAGCTCCATCCTCAGTCAACTGCTTCATTTATTTTTATTTAACACATTTTAAAATCCAGGTCATATGACATGATTAACCAAAACATAGTCCCTAGCTATAGCACAATAACTACTAACACACTAGTTTGAATGGCATTAAAACGGTAGAACAACAGTCGTAGTGTGGAATCCAGGTCACGCCTGCAGCCTGTACATTGTTACTATGGTTACTACACTCCGGGGGGTCAGAGCCCTCCCTGTTGCCATGGTGACAGCAGTACTGTTGATGCTGCAGCAGAGAGAAGCACAGTGGCATAACGAACACACACACACACACACACACACACACACCACACACCACACACACACACACACACACACCACACACCACACACCACATACACACCACACACCACACCACACACCACACACCACACACCACACACCACACACCACATACACACCACACACCACACATCCACACCACACACATGGCTGGCAGCATGAGAAGCAGGAGGAACTAGTCTGCTGCTGTTGCCAACCAGATATTAACCAATCACAGCCTGGCTATACATTATGCAGGAGAGGAATCCCTATAATGTGTTTTTCATCTGACAGCCTGAATAGAGGAAGCTGTCTGACTGTTGGGTTTCAGTAGAGGAAGGAAGATGTCTGACTGTTGGGTTTCAGTAGAGGAAGGAAGATGTCTGACTGTTGGGTTTCAGTAGAGGAAGGAAGATGTCTGACTGTTGGGTTTCAGTAGAGGAAGGAAGATGTCTGACTGTTGGGTTTCAGTAGAGGAAGGAAGATGTCTGACTGTTGGGTTTCAGTAGAGGAAGGAAGATGTCTGACTGTTGGGTTTCAGTAGAGGAAGGAAGATGTCTGACTGTTGGGTTTCAGTAGAGGAAGGAAGATGTCTGACTGTTACCTACCTATTGTATAGACCTGTTGTAGAGGCCTATTGTATAGATACCTACCTACCTACCACAAACAACCCACACACAAACTTCCAATACTTTGCAGTTATCACATTATCTCCGTTGACAAGCGCATTACCAGACACTGAATCAGCCTCGTGGGACTCATTTAGAGTCTCTCTCTCTCTCTCTCTCTCTCTCTCTCTCTCTCTCTCTCTCTCTCTCTCTCTCTCTCTCTCTCTCTCTCTCTCTCTCTCTCTCTCTCTCTCTCTCTCTCTCTCTCTCTCTCTCTCTCTCTCTCTCTCTCTCTCTCTCTCTCTCTCTCTCTCTCTCTCTCTCTCTCTCTCTCTCTCTCTCTCTCTCTCTCTCTCTCTGAAATATGATGAACACACACTGCAATGCATTCCCTGGCCGGCCAGACTGGCTACTTACCGTATGTTTACCATCTAACCTAGACAAGACATTACACCGAATAGGCACTCATATTCATACATGTACTGTACCTTCCAATCAGTCCGATGAGTTGAAGAGGACAGGGTCTAGTCTGTAGTCAGAGGACTGAGTTAATCCTGTACCCTCGTCACGGGAGGAGAGGAACGGAGAGGAGGAGAAGAGAGGAATGGAGACGAGGAGAGGGCAGTCAGAGGACTGAGTTAATCCTGTACCCTCGTCACGGGAGGAGAGGAACGGAGAGGAGAGGAACAGAGAGCAGAGGGCAGTCGGAGGAGTGAGTGAATCCTGTACCGTCGTCACGGGAGGAGAGGAACGGAGAGGAGAGGAACAGAGAGCAGAGGGCAGTCGGAGGAGTGAGTGAATCCTGTACCGTCGTCACGGGAGGAGAGGAACGGAGAGGAGAGGAACGGAGAGGAGAGGAACGGAGAGGAGAGGAACGGAGAGGGCGATAGGAGAGGGCAGTCAGAGGACCCTCGTCACGGAGCCAACAGGCAACGTACTCAGCAGAATCAGTCAGTCCCAAGAAGACGAAGCTGTTTATTCAACCGCGTAACGCAGTCCTGCTACATCATCCCCCCAACAACCTACTACTGCAGCCCACTCCTGCTCCAATCTGTCAGCCTGCTATTTCTGCTGCTGCTGCTAGTCTGCCTGCCCCGCCCCTCTCAGCCACATGGACCAGAGGCCAGTCAACACCGATTGGATTTAAGATGCATTAATAACTGAGTTTAACGTTTTTTTTTTTGGTGATTCACACTGGAATAATATACTGTAATTCAAGTCAATGAAATGTACAGTGCCTTCGGAAAGTATTCATACCCCTGGACTTATTCCATATTTTGTTGTGTTACAGCCTGAATTCAAAATAAAAATTAAATGTTGTTTTTCTCACCCGTCTACACACAATACCCCACAGTGACAAAGTCAAAACATGTTTATAGACATTTTTGAAAATGAAATACAGAATTATATAATTTACACACCCCTGAGTCAACACGTTAGAATCACCTTTGGCAGCGTTTAAAGCTGTGAGTTTTTCTGGGTAAGTCTCTAAGAGCTTTCACACCTGGATTGTACAATATTTGCACATTATTCTTTTTAAAATTCTTCAAGCTCTGTTAAGTTGGTTGTTGATCATTGCTAGACAGCCATTTTCAAGTCTTGCCATAGATTTTCAAGCCAATTTAAGTCAAAACTGCAACTAGGCCCCTCAGGAACATTTACTGTCCTCTTGGTAAGCAACTCCATTGTATGTTTGGCCTTGTGTTTTAGGTTATTGTCCTGCTGAAAGGTGAATTCATCTCTCAGTGTCTGGTGGAAAGCAGACGGAACCAGGTTTTCCTCTAGGATTTTGCCTGTTCTTAGCTCCATTCCATTTCTTTTTTTTATCCTGGAAAACTCCCCAGTCCTTAATGATTACAAGCAATACCCATAACATGATGCAGCCACCACCTTGTTTGAAAACATGAATAGTGGTACTCAGTGATGTGTTGTTGTGTTGGATTTGTCCCAAACATAACGCTTTGTATTCAGGACATAAAGTTAATTTCTTTGCCACATTTTTGCTAAACACTATTATTACCCACAGAGTGAGTCCATGCAACGTATTATGTGAGAGGTTATGCGACTGACTCCTTCCAAATCACATTACATTTTCATCCATATCCGGTGAACCGTTTAGAAATTACAGCACTTTTTGTATGTTTTAGGGGACCGAAAGTATTGGGACAAGTTCACTTATATGTGTATTAAAGTAGTCTAAAGTTTAGTATTTGGTCCCATATTCCTAGCAGGCAATGACTACATCATGTGTTTGACTCTACAAACTTGTTGGATGCATTTGCTGTTTTGTTTCGGTTGTGTTTCAGATTATTTTGTGCCCAATAGAAATGAATGGTAAATAATGTATTGTGTCATTTTTGAGTAATTTTGGGTTATTGTGAAAAATAATAGAACATGTTTCTAAACTCTTCTACATTAATGTGGATGCTACCGTGGTTATGGATAGTCTTGAATGAATCGTGAATAATGATGAGTGAGAAACAGATCACCGACCATTTCGAATACCACCATACCTTCTCCGCTATGCAATCCGGTTTCCGAGCTGGTCATGGGTGCACTTCAGCCACGCTCAAGGTCCTAAACGATATTATAACCGCGATCGATAATAGACAGTACTGTGCAGCCGTCTTCATCGACTTGGCCAAGGCTTTCGACTCTGTCAACCACCGCATTCTTATTGGCAGACTAAATAGCCTTGGTTTCTCAAATGACTGCCTCGCCTGGTTCACCAACTACTTCTCAGATAGAGTTCAGTGTGTCAAATCGGAGGGCCTGTTGTCTGGACCTATGGCAGTCTCTATGGGGGTGCCACAGGGTTCAATTCTTGGGCCGACTCTTTTCTCTGTGTATATCAATGATGTCGCTCTTGCTGCTGGTGACTCTCAGATCCACCTCTACGCAGACGACACCATTTTGTATACATCTGGCCCTTCATTGGACACTGTGTTAACAAACCTCCAAACGAGCTTCAATGCCATACAACACTCCTTCAGTAGCCTCCAACTGCTCTTAAACACTAGTAAAACTAAATGCATGCTCTTCAATCGAACGCTGCTGGCACCCGCCCACCCGACTAGAATCACCACTCTCGACGGGTCTGACCTAGAGTATGTGGACAACTACAAATACCTAGGTGTCTGGTTAGACTGTAAACTCTCCTTCCAGACTCACATTAAGAATCTCCAATCCAAAGTTAAATCTAGAATCGGCTTCCTATTTCGCAACAAAGCCTCCTTCACTCATGCTGCCAAACATGCCCTCGTAAAACTGACTATCCTACCGATCCTTGACTTCGGCGATGTCATTTACAAAATAGCCTCCAACACTCTACTCAGCAAATTGGATGTAGTCTATCACAGTGCCATCCGTTTTGTCTCCAAAGCCCCATATACTACCCACCACTGTGACCTGTACGCTCTTGTTGGCTGGTCCTCACTACATGTTCGTCGTCAAACCCACTGGCTCCAGGCCATCTATAAATCACTGCTAGGCAAATCCCCGCCTTATCTTAGCTCATTGGTCACCATAGCAGCACCCACCCGTAGTCTGCGCTCCAGCAGGTATATCTCACTGGTCATTCCCAAAGCCAACACCTCCTTTGGCCGCCATTCCTTCCAGTTCTCTGCTGCCAATGACTGGAACGAATTGCAAAAATCTCTGAAGCTGGAGACACTTATCTCCCTCACTAACTTTAAGCATCAGTTGTCAGAGCACCTTACCGATCACTGCACCTGTACACAGCCCATCTGAAATTAGCCCACCCAACTACCTCATCCCTATATTGTTATTTATTTTGCTCATTTGCACCCCAGTATCTCTATTTGCACATAATCTCTTGCACATCTAGCATTCCAGTGTTAATACTAATTGTAACTGTTTTGCACTATAGCCTATTTATTGCCTTACCTCCATAACTTGCTACATTTGCACACACTGTATATATATTTTATGTTGTATTTTTTTGACTTTATGTTTTGTTTTACCCTATATGTAACTCTGTGTTGTTGTTTTTATCGCACTGCTTTGCTTTATCTTGGCCAGGTCGCAGTTGTAAATGAGAACTTGTTCTCAACTGGCCTACCTGGTTAAATAAAGGTGGGGGGAAAATAAAATAAAGTTACAGACACACAAATATTATACCCCCTCGCCAGACATGCTAAACACTCACCATTACAATAACTTTCTCACTCAAAAAGTGGTATCATTTCAAATCCAAAGCGCTGCAGTACAGAGCCAAAACAACAACAAATGTGTCACTGTCCCAATACTGTTGGGGCTCACTGTAGCTATACTGTCTAGTATGGGTCATAGAAGTTCAGACAAATTAGAGATATATTGCAATGTTATGATGCAGGGGGGGGCAGGACAGTGTCCAGGGCTGAGTCCCAAATGGCTCCCTATTCCCTATATAACGCACTACTTTAGACCAGAGAATGGCACCCTATTCCCTATATAACGCACTACTTTAGACCAGAGAATGGCACCCTATTCCCTATATAACGCACTACTTTAGACCAGAGAATGGCACCCTATTCCCTATATAACGCACTACTTTAGACCAAGGTCCTATGGGTCGCAGTAGACTTCTCCACGTAGTTTAAGAGTCTATTGATGCACCCGTACATCAATCGAATTAGTATAATAAAAAAGTCCATCAAAATCTGACAGTTTAAGCTATAGATATATGTTTTTTTGCGTGGGTTGAGTCTCAATCTACTGCATCCGCAAATGTCGGCCTTCAGTATCTGCGGTGAAATGTGACAGAGCTAGAGCGGTGTTTGTCAGACCATGAGACTTGTCCAAAGGTAACACGGTACCGGTTAAACAAATGAATGGAAGTATGGAGTAACTGTAGTTTTGTGCCAACATAAAACAGGGGTTAAATACTGGATGTGTCCAAAAAAACTAAAACATTTCCTGAACTTTCTTACACCTCCTAGATATAGGACAGAAACTTAAAAACGTTATTCATTGTGATACATTTTTTTGACTGTCTGATTTGCCATTTAAGTATGTGTTATCCAGAGAGTTTCGATGGGCTTTAGTAGTAAAGGCCAAATTCTATATTTTATTTTGATACCTACAAGGGTCCTAAAATTACAATCAAAAGTTAAATGATCCATGGTATGACCATCTTAAAACAATTCCACATGTTAACTTTGTAGAATCCCACCCCCTCCACCCCCTCCACCCCCTCCACCCCTCCAACAGCTTAGACTTTTAGAGGTTAAACCTGATGTATTAGCAGAACAACTCTAGTTTTCTTGACACTCCAGTACAGTATAGTACATTATAGTACAGTACAGTATAGTACACTATAGTATATTATAGTACAGTATAATACAGTATAGTACAGTATAGTACAGTACAGTATAGTACAGTATAGTACAGTATAGTACAGTATAGTACACTATAGTACATTATAGTACAGTATAATACAGTATAGTACAGTATAGTACACTATAGTACATTATAGTACAGTACAGTATAGTACAGTATAGTACATTATAGTACAGTATAGTAAAGTATAGTACAGTACAGTATAGTACAGTACAGTACAGTATAGTACAGTATAGTATACTATAGTACAGTATAGTACATTATAGTACAGTACAGTATAGTACAGTATACTATAGTACAGTATAGTACGGTACAGACACTTCAGCCTATCAATAATGCCCGCATAATGCAGTTAGGCTGTGGTTGCAGGGAAATCAATGCTAAATCACTTTCCTGAAAATCCCTGTTTAATCTACTGCTGATGTAGGGGCTCCTCTCCTCTTCCCTCCCCTCCTCTCCTCTCCCTTCCTCACCTCACCTCACCTCACCTCACCTCACCTCACCTCACCTCACCTCTCCTCTCCTCTCCCCTCCCCTCCCCTCCTCTCCTCTCCTCTCCTCTCCTCTCCTCTCCCCTCTCCCCTCTCCTCTCCTCTCCTCCCTCTCCCCTCCCCCCTCCTCTCCTCTCCTCTCCTCCCCTCTCCTCTCTTCCCTCTCCCCTCCCCTCCCCTCTCCCCTCCTCTCCTCTCCTCTCCTCTCCTCTCCTCTCCTCTCCTCTCCTCTCCCCCCAGACACCAGTGGTATATTGATTATATCTAATAAAGCAGTGTAAATATTGAATGAGATCCATACCATGTTGAGAGTAGCATATGCTTGTGTTTTGTTATGGTTCTGTAGTTACTGTTCTTGGTTCCCCAAGGGCCCATCCAGCCTCTCCGTCCCATCACTCAGACACCAGGCTGTGGTCAGAGTCCGACTACGTCCTTATTCCTTTTATAGTGCGCTACTGTTGAACAGGGCCTCTGGCACCCTATTCCACCCCCCCCCCTCCCCCTCCTGAGTAAGTGTGTGCCAAAAAATGGGCGCGAAGATGAGCATTCTGAGTCTTTTCGGTGAGCCAGCTCATTTGACTCTGTTCATGTCGGCTCATTTGACTCTGTTCATGTCGGCTCATTTGGCTCTGTTCATGTCGGCTCATTTGGCTCTGTTCATGTCAGCTCATTTGGCTCTGCTCATGTCGGCTCATTTGGCTCTGTTCATGTCGGCTCATTTGGCTCTGTTCATGTCAGCTCATTTGGCTCTGTTCATGTCGGCTCATTTGACTCTGTTCATGTCGGCTCATTTGGCTCTGTTCATGTCGGCTCATTTGGCTCTGTTCATGTCAGCTCATTTGGCTCTGTTCATGTCGGCTCATTTGGCTCTGTTCATGTCAGCTCATTTGGCTCTGTTCATGTCGGCTCATTTGACTCTGTTCATGTCGGCTCATTTGGCTCTGTTCATGTCGGCTCATTTGACTCTGTTCATGTCGGCTCATTTGGCTCTGTTCATGTCGGCTCATTTGGCTCTGTTCATGTCGGCTCATTTGGCTCTGTTCATGTCGGCTCATTTGACTCTGTTCATGTCGGCTCATTTGACTCTGTTCATGTCGGCTCATTTGACTCTGTTCATGTCGGCTCATTTGTCTCTGTTCATGTCGGCTCATTTGGCTCTGTTCATGTCGGCTCATTTGGCTCTGTTCATGTCGGCTCATTTGGCTCTGTTCATGTCGGCTCATTTGGCTCTGTTCATGTCGGCTCATTTGGCTCTGTTCATGTCAGCTCATTTGACTCCGTTCATGTCGGCTCATTTGACTCCCAAGCGGCTCTTAATTCAAAGTGCTTCAAAATCGACCTAGAACAATAAAACATTTGCAAATCTCCAATGTAAAGCCCAAAAACTAGGGTACAATTGTATCAAGTTGTGAAATGCTCATTCAAATACATTTTTACCTGGCCAAATTATTAGATCATCTGCAAAACAATTACGTTGATTTTTAACGCACTGCAAAAATTAACGTGGACCAGAATGACACACTCGCCCCACTATTTATTGTTTCTGCAGTGAGGATTCCCCCTCTGAGAGTGACCTGCAGATAGAGTGACCTGCAGATAGAGTGACCTGCAGATAGAGTGACCTGCAGATAGAGTGACCTGCAGATAGAATGACCTGCAGATAGAGTGACCTGCAGATAGAGTGACCTGCAGATAGAATGACCTGCAGATAGAGTGACCTGCAGATAGAGTGACCTGCAGATAGAGTGACCTGCAGATAGAGTGACCTGCAGGTAGAGTGACCTGCAGATAGAGTGACCTGCAGATAGAGTGACCTGCAGATAGAGTGTCCTGCAGATAGAGTGACCTGCAGATAGAGTGACCTGCAGATAGAGTGACCTGCAGGTAGAGTGACCTGCAGATAGAGTGACCTGCAGATAGAGTGACCTGCAGATAGAGTGTCCTGCAGATAGAGTGACCTGCAGATAGAGTGACCTGCAGATAGTCATCGATTTAAGCTCAAACAGCAGTATGCAAATCAGGGAGCCAAATAAACTGGTCTTTCACCATTGCGATTCAGTTCCCGACATTCACCAAAAAGATCTGTTCAAAAAGAGCTGTTCGTTCGCGAAAGAACCAACAGTAACTTTGGGAAGGGGAGGGCTCATTTGACTCTGTTCGTGTCGGCTCATTTGACTCTGTTCATGTCGGCTCATTTGACTCTGTTCATGTCGGCTCATTTGGCTCTGTTCATGTCAGCTCATTTGGCTCTGTTCATGTCGGCTCATTTGACTCTGTTCATGTCGGCTCATTTGGCTCTGTTCATGTCGGCTCATTTGACTCTGTTCATGTCGGCTCATTTGGCTCTGTTCATGTCGGCTCATTTGGCTCTGTTCATGTCGGCTCATTTGGCTCTGTTCATGTCGGCTCATTTGTCTCTGTTCATGTCGGCTCATTTGACTCTGTTCATGTCGGCTCATTTGACTCTGTTCATGTCGGCTCATTTGTCTCTGTTCATGTCGGCTCATTTGGCTCTGTTCATGTCGGCTCATTTGGCTCTGTTCATGTCGGCTCATTTGGCTCTGTTCATGTCGGCTCATTTGGCTCTGTTCATGTCGGCTCATTTGGCTCTGTTCATGTCAGCTCATTTGACTCCGTTCATGTCGGCTCATTTGACTCCCAAGCGGCTCTTAATTCAAAGTGCTTCAAAATCGACCTAGAACAATAAAACATTTGCAAATCTCCAATGTAAAGCCCAAAAACTAGGGTACAATTGTATCAAGTTGTGAAATGCTCATTCAAATACATTTTTACCTGGCCAAATTATTAGATCATCTGCAAAACAATTACGTTGATTTTTAACGCACTGCAAAAATTAACGTGGACCAGAATGACACACTCGCCCCACTATTTATTGTTTCTGCAGTGAGGATTCCCCCTCAGAGTGACCTGCAGATAGAGTGACCTGCAGATAGAGTGACCTGCAGATAGAGTGACCTGCAGATAGAGTGACCTGCAGATAGAATGACCTGCAGATAGAGTGACCTGCAGATAGAGTGACCTGCAGATAGAGTGACCTGCAGATAGAGTGACCTGCAGATAGAGTGACCTGCAGATAGAGTGACCTGCAGATAGAGTGACCTGCAGGTAGAGTGACCTGCAGATAGAGTGACCTGCAGATAGAGTGACCTGCAGATAGAGTGACCTGCAGATAGAGTGACCTGCAGATAGAGTGACCTGCAGATAGAGTGACCTGCAGGTAGAGTGACCTGCAGATAGAGTGACCTGCAGATAGAGTGACCTGCAGATAGAGTGTCCTGCAGATAGAGTGACCTGCAGATAGAGTGACCTGCAGATAGTCATCGATTTAAGCTCAAACAGCAGTATGCAAATCAGGGAGCCAAATAAACTGGTCTTTCACCATTGCGATTCAGTTCCCGACATTCACCAAAAAGATCTGTTCAAAAAGAGCTGTTCGTTCGCGAAAGAACCAACAGTAACTTTGGGAAGGGGAGGGCTCATTTGACTCTGTTCGTGTCGGCTCATTTGGCTCTGTTCATGTCGGCTCATTTGGCTCTGTTCATGTCGGCCCATTTGACTCTGTTCATGTCGGCCCATTTGGCTCTGTTCATGTCGGCTCATTTGGCTCTGTTCATGTCGGCTCATTTGACTCTGTTCATGTCGGCTCATTTGACTCTGTTCATGTCGGCCCATTTGACTCTGTTCATGTCGGCCCATTTGGCTCTGTTCATGTCGGCTCATTTGACTCTGTTCATGTCGGCTCATTTGGCTCTGTTCATGTCGGCTCATTTGGCTCTGTTCATGTCAGCTCATTTGGCTCTGCTCATGTCGGCTCATTTGGCTCTGTTCATGTCGGCTCATTTGGCTCTGTTCATGTCAGCTCATTTGGCTCTGTTCATGTCGGCTCATTTGACTCTGTTCATGTCGGCTCATTTGGCTCTGTTCATGTCGGCTCATTTGGCTCTGTTCATGTCAGCTCATTTGGCTCTGTTCATGTCGGCTCATTTGGCTCTGTTCATGTCAGCTAATTTGGCTCTGTTCATGTCGGCTCATTTGACTCTGTTCATGTCGGCTCATTTGGCTCTGTTCATGTCGGCTCATTTGACTCTGTTCATGTCGGCTCATTTGGCTCTGTTCATGTCGGCTCATTTGGCTCTGTTCATGTCGGCTCATTTGGCTCTGTTCATGTCAGCTCATTTGACTCTGTTCATGTCAGCTCATTTGACTCTGTTCATGTCAGCTCATTTGACTCTGTTCATGTCGGCTCATTTGTCTCTGTTCATGTCGGCTCATTTGGCTCTGTTCATGTCGGCTCATTTGGCTCTGTTCATGTCGGCTCATTTGGCTCTGTTCATGTCGGCTCATTTGGCTCTGTTCATGTCGGCTCATTTGGCTCTGTTCATGTCGGCTCATTTGGCTCTGTTCATGTCGGCTCATTTGGCTCTGTTCATGTCGGCTCATTTGGCTCTGTTCATGTCGGCTCATTTGACTCTGTTCATGTCGGCTCATTTGGCTCTGTTCATGTCGGCTCATTTGACTCTGTTCATGTCGGCTCATTTGGCTCTGTTCATGTCGGCTCATTTGGCTCTGTTCATGTCGGCTCATTTGGCTCTGCTCATGTCGGCTCATTTGGCTCTGTTCATGTCGGCTCATTTGGCTCTGTTCATGTCGGCTCATTTGGCTCTGTTCATGTCGGCTCATTTGACTCTGTTCATGTCGGCTCATTTGGCTCTGTTCATGTCGGCTCATTTGGCTCTGTTCATGTCAGCTCATTTGGCTCTGTTCATGTCGGCTCATTTGGCTCTGTTCATGTCGGCTCCTTTGACTCTGTTCATGTCGGCTCATTTGGCTCTGTTCATGTCGGCTCATTTGACTCTGTTCATGTCGGCTCATTTGGCTCTGTTCATGTCGGCTCATTTGGCTCTGTTCATGTCGGCTCATTTGGCTCTGTTCATGTCAGCTCATTTGACTCTGTTCATGTCAGCTCATTTGACTCTGTTCATGTCAGCTCATTTGACTCTGTTCATGTCGGCTCATTTGGCTCTGTTCATGTCGGCTCATTTGACTCTGTTCATGTCGGCTCATTTGGCTCTGTTCATGTCGGCTCATTTGGCTCTGTTCATGTCGGCTCATTTGGCTCTGTTCATGTCAGCTCATTTGACTCTGTTCATGTCAGCTCATTTGACTCTGTTCATGTCGGCTCATTTGTCTCTGTTCATGTCGGCTCATTTGGCTCTGTTCATGTCGGCTCATTTGGCTCTGTTCATGTCGGCTCATTTGGCTCTGTTCATGTCGGCTCATTTGGCTCTGTTCATGTCGGCTCATTTGGCTCTGTTCATGTCGGCTCATTTGGCTCTGTTCATGTCAGCTCATTTGACTCCGTTCATGTCGGCTCATTTGACTCCCAAGCGGCTCTTAATTCAAAGTGCTTCAAAATCGACCTAGAACAATAAAACATTTGCAAATCTCCAATGTAAAGCCCAAAAACTAGGGTACAATTGTATCAAGTTGTGAAATGCTCATTCAAATACATTTTTACCTGGCCAAAATTATTAGATCATCTGCAAAACAATTACGTTTATTTTTAACGCACTGCAAAAATTAACGTGGACCAGAATGACACACTCGCCCCACTATTTATTGTTTCTGCAGTGAGGATTCCCCCTCTGAGAGTGACCTGCAGATAGAGTGACCTGCAGATAGAGTGACCTGCAGATAGAGTGACCTGCAGATAGAATGACCTGCAGATAGAGTGACCTGCAGATAGAGTGACCTGCAGATAGAATGACCTGCAGATAGAGTGACCTGCAGATAGAGTGACCTGCAGATAGAGTGACCTGCAGGTAGAGTGACCTGCAGATAGAGTGACCTGCAGATAGAGTGACCTGCAGATAGAGTGTCCTGCAGATAGAGTGACCTGCAGATAGAGTGACCTGCAGATAGAGTGACCTGCAGGTAGAGTGACCTGCAGATAGAGTGACCTGCAGATAGAGTGACCTGCAGATAGAGTGTCCTGCAGATAGAGTGACCTGCAGATAGAGTGACCTGCAGATAGTCATCGATTTAAGCTCAAACAGCAGTATGCAAATCAGGGAGCCAAATAAACTGGTCTTTCACCATTGCGATTCAGTTCCCGACATTCACCAAAAAGATCTGTTCAAAAAGAGCTGTTCGTTCGCGAAAGACCCAACAGTAACTTTGGGAAGGGGAGGGCTCATTTGACTCTGTTCGTGTCGGCTCATTTGGCTCTGTTCATGTCGGCTCATTTGGCTCTGTTCATGTCGGCCCATTTGACTCTGTTCATGTCGGCCCATTTGGCTCTGTTCATGTCGGCTCATTTGGCTCTGTTCATGTCGGCTCATTTGACTCTGTTCATGTCGGCTCATTTGACTCTGTTCATGTCGGCCCATTTGACTCTGTTCATGTCGGCCCATTTGGCTCTGTTCATGTCGGCTCATTTGACTCTGTTCATGTCGGCTCATTTGGCTCTGTTCATGTCGGCTCATTTGGCTCTGTTCATGTCAGCTCATTTGGCTCTGTTCATGTCAGCTCATTTGGCTCTGTTCATGTCGGCTCATTTGACTCTGTTCATGTCGGCTCATTTGGCTCTGTTCATGTCGGCTCATTTGACTCTGTTCATGTCGGCTCATTTGACTCTGTTCATGTCAGCTCATTTGGCTCATTAACCGAGTCATTGGTGGTGGTGCAATGACATGTTTGTCCAATGATGTTCGGCAGGTTAGCTTAGTGGTTAAGAGCGTTGTGCCAGTAACCAAAAGGTCTCTGGTTCTAATCCCCGAGCCGACTAGGTGAAAAATCTGTCGATGTGCCCTTGAGCAAGGCACTTAACCCTAATTGCTCCTGTATGTCGCTCTGGATAAGAGCGTCTGCTAAATGACTAAAGTGTTATTGCAATATTCCCATAAAATGCTACCTTTTCTATATTAGCTGAGCTCATACAAATCAAATCATATCTAATCAAATGTTATTGGCCACATGCGCCGAATACAACAGGTGCAGACATTACAGTGAAATGCTTATTTACAGCCCTTAACCAACAGTGCATTTATTTTTAATAAAAAAGTAAAATAAAACAACAACAAAAAAGTGTTGAGAAAAAAAGAGCAGAAGTAAAATAAAATAACAGTAGGGAGGCTATATATACAGGGGGGTACCGGTGCAGAGTCAATGTGCGGGGGCACCGGCTAGTTGAGGTAGTTGAAGTAATATGTACATGTGGGTAGAGTTAAAGTGACTATGCATAAATAATTAACAGAGTAGCAGCAGCGTGTGCAAAGTCAGTGCAAATAGTCCGGGTAGCCATGATTAGCTGTTCAGGAGTCTTATGGCTTGGGGGTAGAAGCTTTTTGAGAAGTCTTTTGGACCTAGACTTGGCACTCCGGTACCGCTTGCCGTGCGGTAGCAGAGAGAACAGTCTATGACTAGGGTGGAGTCTTTGACAATTTTGAGGGCCTTCCTCTGACACCGCCTGGTATAGAGGTCCTGGATGGCAGGAAGCTTGGCCCCAGTGATGTACTGGGCCGTACGCACTACCCTCTGTAGTGCCTTGCGGTTGGAGGCCAAGCAGTTGCCAACCAGTCAGGATGCAACCAGTCAGGATGCTCTCGATGGTGCAGCTGTAGAATTTTTTGAGGATCTGGGGACCCATGCCGAATCTTTTCAGTCTCCTGAGGGAGAATAGGCTTTGTCGTGCCCTCTTCACGACTGTCTTGGTATGTTTGGACCATGATAGTTCGTTGGTGATGTGGACACCAAGGAACTTGAAGCTCTCAACTTGTTCCACTACAGCCCCGTCGATGAGAGTGGGGGCGTGCTCAGTCCTCTTTTTTTTCCTGTAGTCCACAATCATCTCCTTTGTCTTGGTCACGTTGAGGGAGAGGTTGTTATCCTGGCACCACACGGCCAGGTCTCTGACCTCCTCCCTATAGGCTGTCTCATCGTTGTCAGTGATCAGGCCTACCACTGTTGTGTCGTCGGCAAACTTAATGATGGTGTTGGAGTCGTGCCTGGCCATGCAGTCATGGGTGAACAGGGAGGGCAGGAGGGGACTGAGCACGCACCCCTGAGGGGCCCCCGTGTTGAGGATCAGTGTGGCAGATGTGTTGTTACCTACCCTTACCACCTGGGGGCGGCCCGTCAGGAAGTCCAGGATCCAGTTGCAGAGGGAGGTGTTTAGTCCCAGGATCCTTAGCTTAGTGATGAGCTTTGAGGGCACTATTGTGTTGAATGCTGAGCTGTAGTCAATGAATAGCATTCTCACGTAGGTGTTCCTCTTGTCCAGGTGGGAAAGGGCAGTGTGGAGTGCTATAGAGATTGCATCATCTGTGGATCTGTTGGGGCGGTATGCAAATTGGAGTGGGTCTAGGGTTTCTGGGATAATGGTGTTGATGTGAACCATGACCAGCCTTTCAAAGCACTTCATGGCTACAGACGTCAGTGCTACGGGTCGGTAGTCATTTAGGCAGGTTATCTTAGTGTCCTTGGGCACGGGGACTATGGTGGTCTGCTTGAAACATGTTGGTATTACAGACTCAGTCAGGAACATGTTGAAAATGTCAGTGAAGACACTTGCCAGTTGGTCAGCACATGCTCGGAGTACACGTCCTGGTAATCCGTCTGGCCCTGCGGCCTTGTGAATGTTGACCTGCTTAAAAGTCTTACTCACATCGGCTACAGAGAGCGTGATCACATAGTCATCCAGAACAGCTGGTGCTCTCATGCATGCTTCAGTGTTGCTTGCCTCGAAGCGAGCATAGAAGTGGTTTAGCTCGTCTGGAAGTCTTGTGTCACTGGGAAGCTCGCGCCTGTGCTTCCCTTTGTGGTCTGTAATAGTTTTCAAGCCCTGCCACATCCGACGAGCGTCAGAGCCGGTGTAGTACGATTCAATCTTAGTCCTGTATTGACTCTTTGCCTGTTTGATGGTTCGTCTGAGGGCATAGCGGGATTTCTTATAAGCGTTCGGGTTAGAGTCCCGCTCCTTGAAAGCGGCAGCTCTACCCTTTAGCTCAGTGCGGATGTTTCCTGTAATCCATGGCTTCTGGTTGGGGTATGTACATACGGTCACTTTGGGGACAACATCATCGATGCACTTATTGATGAAGCCAGTGACTGATGTGGTGTACTCCTCAATGCTATCTGAAGAATCCCGGAACATGTTCCAGTCTGTGCTGGCAAAACAGTCCTGTAGCTTAGCATCTGCGTCATCTGACCACTTTTTTATTAACCGAGTCACTGGTGCTTCCTGCTTTAGTTTTTGCTTATAAGCAGGAATCAGGAGGATAGAGTTATGGTCAGATTTGCCAAATGGAGGGCGAGGGAGAGCTTTGTATGCGTCTCTGTGTGTGGAGTAAAGGTGGTCTAGAGTTTTTTTCCCCTCTGGTTGCACATTTAACATGCTGGTAGAAATTAGGTGGAACGGATACAAGCCTAAGGACAAAAAACAAAAAGCTCAATGGAGAATCATTGGAAAAGCGTTTTAGTCCAGGATTAGGTCCTCTGTAGCTCAGCTGGTACAGCACGGCGCTTGGTCCTCTGTAGCTCAGCTGGTAGAGCACGGCGCTTGGTCCTCTGTAGATCAGCTGGTAGAGCACGGCGCTTGGTCCTCTGTAGCTCAGCTGGTAGAGCACGGCGCTTGGTCCTCTGTAGCTCAGCTGGTAGAGCACGGCGCTTGGTCCTCTGTATCTCAGCTGGTAGAGCACGGCGCTCGGTCCTCTGTAGCTCAGCTGGTAGAGCACGGCGCTTGGTCCTCTGTAGCTCAGCTGGTAGAGCACGGCGCTCGGTCCTCTGTAGCTCAGCTGGTAGAGCACGGCGCTTGGTCCTCTGGAGCTCAGCTGGTAGAGCACGGCGCTTGGTCCTCTGGAGCTCAGCTGGTAGAGCACGGCGCTTGGTCCTCTGGAGCTCAGCTGGTAGAGCACGGCGCTCGGTCCTCTGGAGCTCAGCTGGTAGAGCACGGCGCTCGGTCCTCTGTAGCTCAGCTGGTAGAGCACGGCGCTTGGTCCTCTGTAGCTCAGCTGGTAGAGCACGGCGCTTGGTCCTCTGGAGCTCAGCTGGTAGAGCACGGCGCTTGGTCCTCTCAGCTGGTAGAGCACGGCGCTTGGTCCTCTGGAGCTCAGCTGGTAGAGCACGGCGCTTGGTCCTCTGTAGCTCAGCTGGTAGAGCACGGCGCTTGGTCCTCTGTAGCTCAGCTGGTAGAGCACGGCGCTTGGTCCTCTGTAGCTCAGCTGGTAGAGCACGGCGCTGTGGTCCTCTGGAGCTCAGCTGGTAGAGCACGGCGCTTGGTCCTCTGTAGCTCAGCTGGTAGAGCACGGCGCTTGGTCCTCTGGAGCTCAGCTGGTAGAGCACGGCGCTTGGTCCTCTGGAGCTCAGCTGGTAGAGCACGGAGCTTGGTCCTCTGGAGCTCAGCTGGTAGAGCACGGCGCTTGGTCCTCTGTAGCTCAGCTGGTAGAGCACGGCGCTTGGTCCTCTGTAGCTCAGCTGGTAGAGCACGGCGCTTGGTCCTCTGTAGCTCAGCTGGTAGAGCACGGCGCTCGGTCCTCTGTAGCTCAGCTGGTAGAGCACGGCGCTTGGTCCTCTGGAGTTCAGCTGGTAGAGCACGGCGCTTGGTCCTCTGTAGCTCAGCTGGTAGAGCACGGCGCTTGGTCCTCTGGAGCTCAGCTGGTAGAGCATGGCGCTCGGTCCTCTGTAGCTCAGCTGGTAGAGCACGGCGCTTGGTCCTCTGTAGCTCAGCTGGTAGAGCACGGCGCTTGGTCCTCTGTAGCTCAGCTGGTAGAGCACGGCGCTTGGTCCTCTGTAGCTCAGCTGGTAGAGCACGGCGCTCGGTCCTCTGTAGCTCAGCTGGTAGAGCACGGCGCCTGGTCCTCTGGAGCTCAGCTGGTAGAGCACGGCGCTCGGTCCTCTGTAGCTCAGCTGGTAGAGCACGGCGCTCGGTCCTCTGTAGCTCAGCTGGTAGAGCACGGCGCTTGGTCCTCTGGAGCTCAGCTGGTAGAGCACGGCGCTTGGTCCTCTGGAGCTCAGCTGGTAGAGCACGGCGCTTGGTCCTCTGGAGCTCAGCTGGTAGAGCACGGCGCTCGGTCCTCTGTAGCTCAGCTGGTAGAGCACGGCGCTTGGTCCTCTGTAGCTCAGCTGGTAGAGCACGGCGCTTGGTCCTCTGTAGCTCAGCTGGTAGAGCACGGCGCTTGGTCCTCTGTAGCTCAGCTGGTAGAGCACGGCGCTCGGTCCTCTGTAGCTCAGCTGGTAGAGCACGGCGCCTGGTCCTCTGGAGCTCAGCTGGTAGAGCACGGCGCTCGGTCCTCTGTAGCTCAGCTGGTAGAGCACGGCGCTTGGTCCTCTGTAGCTCAGCTGGTAGAGCACGGCGCTTGGTCCTCTGGAGCTCAGCTGGTAGAGCACGGCGCTTGGTCCTCTGGAGCTCAGCTGGTAGAGCACGGCGCTTGGTCCTCTGGAGCTCAGCTGGTAGAGCACGGCGCTTGGTCCTCTGTAGCTCAGCTGGTAGAGCACGGCGCTTGGTCCTCTGTAGCTCAGCTGGTAGAGCACGGCGCTTGGTCCTCTGGAGCTCAGCTGGTAGAGCACGGCGCTTGGTCCTCTCAGCTGGTAGAGCACGGCGCTTGGTCCTCTGGAGCTCAGCTGGTAGAGCACGGCGCTTGGTCCTCTGTAGCTCAGCTGGTAGAGCACGGCGCTTGGTCCTCTGTAGCTCAGCTGGTAGAGCACGGCGCTTGGTCCTCTGTAGCTCAGCTGGTAGAGCACGGCGCTGTGGTCCTCTGGAGCTCAGCTGGTAGAGCACGGCGCTTGGTCCTCTGGAGCTCAGCTGGTAGAGCACGGCGCTTGGTCCTCTGGAGCTCAGCTGGTAGAGCACGGCGCTTGGTCCTCTGGAGCTCAGCTGGTAGAGCACGGCGCTTGGTCCTCTGGAGCTCAGCTGGTAGAGCACGGCGCTTGGTCCTCTGTAGCTCAGCTGGTAGAGCACGGCGCTTGGTCCTCTGTAGCTCAGCTGGTAGAGCACGGCGCTTGGTCCTCTGGAGCTGGTAGAGCACGGCGCTTGGTCCTCTGTAGCTCAGCTGGTAGAGCACGGCGCTTGGTCCTCTGTAGCTCAGCTGGTAGAGCACGGCGCTTGGTCCTCTGGAGCTGGTAGAGCACGGCGCTTGGTCCTCTGGAGCTCAGCTGGTAGAGCACGGCGCTTGGTCCTCTGTAGCTCAGCTGGTAGAGCACGGCGCTTGGTCCTCTGTAGCTCAGCTGGTAGAGCACGGCGCTTGGTCCTCTGGAGCTCAGCTGGTAGAGCACGGCGCTTGGTCCTCTGGAGCTCAGCTGGTAGAGCACGGCGCTTGGTCCTCTGGAGCTCAGCTGGTAGAGCACGGCGCTTGGTCCTCTGGAGCTCAGCTGGTAGAGCACGGCGCTTGGTCCTCTGTAGCTCAGCTGGTAGAGCACGGCGCTTGGTCCTCTGTAGCTCAGCTGGTAGAGCACGGCGCTTGGTCCTCTGAGCAGCTGGTAGAGCACGGCGCTTGGTCCTCTGTAGCTCAGCTGGTAGAGCACGGCGCTTGGTCCTCTGTAGCTCAGCTGGTAGAGCACGGCGCTTGGTCCTCTGGAGCTGGTAGAGCACGGCGCTTGGTCCTCTGGAGCTCAGCTGGTAGAGCACGGCGCTCGGTCCTCTGGAGCTCAGCTGGTAGAGCACGGCGCTTGGTCCTCTGGAGCTCAGCTGGTAGAGCACGGCGCTTGGTCCTCTGGAGCTCAGCTGGTAGAGCACGGCGCTTGGTCCTCTGGAGCTCAGCTGGTAGAGCACGGCGCTTGGTCCTCTGGAGCTCAGCTGGTAGAGCACGGCGCTTGGTCCTCTGTAGCTCAGCTGGTAGAGCACGGCGCTTGGTCCTCTGTAGCTCAGCTGGTAGAGCACGGCGCTTGGTCCTCTGGAGCTCAGCTGGTAGAGCACGGCGCTTGGTCCTCTGGAGCTCAGCTGGTAGAGCACGGCGCTTGGTCCTCTGTAGCTCAGCTGGTAGAGCACGGCGCTTGGTCCTCTGTAGCTCAGCTGGTAGAGCACGGCGCTGTGGTCCTCTGGAGCTCAGCTGGTAGAGCACGGCGCTGTGGTCCCCTGTAGCTCAGCTGGTAGAGCACGGCGCTTGGTCCTCTGTAGCTCAGCTGGTAGAGCACGGCGCTTGGTCCTCTGGAGCTCAGCTGGTAGAGCACGGCGCTTGGTCCTCTGTAGCTCAGCTGGTAGAGCACGGCGCTTGGTCCTCTGTAGCTCAGCTGGTAGAGCACGGCGCTTGGTCCTCTGGAGCTCAGCTGGTAGAGCACGGCGCTTGGTCCTCTGGAGCTCAGCTGGTAGAGCACGGCGCTTGGTCCTCTGTAGCTCAGCTGGTAGAGCACGGCGCTTGGTCCTCTGTAGCTCAGCTGGTAGAGCACGGCGCTGTGGTCCTCTGGAGCTCAGCTGGTAGAGCACGGCGCTGTGGTCCCCTGTAGCTCAGCTGGTAGAGCACGGCGCTTGGTCCTCTGGAGCTCAGCTGGTAGAGCATGGCGCTTGGTCCTCTGTAGCTCAGCTGGTAGAGCACGGCGCTTGGTCCTCTGGAGCTCAGCTGGTAGAGCACGGCGCTTGGTCCTCTGTAGCTCAGCTGGTAGAGCACAGCGCTTGGTCCTCTGTAGCTCAGCTGGTAGAGCACGGCGCTTGGTCCTCTGGAGCTCAGCTGGTAGAGCACGGCGCTTGGTCCTCTGGAGCTCAGCTGGTAGAGCATGGCGCTTGGTCCTCTGTAGCTCAGCTGGTAGAGCACGGCGCTTGGTCCTCTGGAGCTCAGCTGGTAGAGCACGGCGCTTGGTCCTCTGTAGCTCAGCTGGTAGAGCACAGCGCTTGGTCCTCTGTAGCTCAGCTGGTAGAGCACGGCGCTTGTAATGCAAAGGTAGTGGGTTCGATCCCCGGGACCACCCATACACAAAAAATTAAATAAATAATGTATGCACGCATGACTGTAAGTCGCTTTGGATAAAAGCGTCTGCTAAATGGCATATTATTATTATTATTATTATATTAATCTGTGTCCGTGAAACCGTCCCCGTGAGAACAGGAGACAGGTGATGTTCGCCTCGGGGACTGAAAACACACACATATTGGACTGATGACACACTGCATTCTGTCTTTCACGACATCCTTCAGTCTGAGACGGCTTCCATTGAAGTCGTTTGTGGCGATGTCAAAATGAGGGGTGTTGTACAAAACGAATACATTTGTGATTGGATCATCTCAGAGTATCAGACATTTGTTGTGCGGGTCGGCCTGCAGATATTCGGGTGGGCCAAAAAAACGTATAAATAGGGAAAATTGCTAACTTCCTGCAATTCTACATATTTTGCAAATGGGGCAAAGAGAAAAAATTGCAGTTTTATAACTAATCTCATGCTATTTCTACACATTTTGCCATAAGGCTGAGAAGAAATGTTTGTGGCCGAGGCTTGGCGTTTGACAATGTGGTTGGATAGCCGGACAACACCATCTGGCAAGAAATGTGGCTCTGTTTGGCCCCGTGTAGCTCAATTTGGTAGAGCATGGCGCTTGCAACGCCAGGGTTGTGGGTTCGATTCCCACGGGGGGCCAGTATGAAAAATGTATCCACTCACTAACTGTAAGTGGCTCTGGATAAGAGCGTCTGCTAAATGACATAAAATGTAAATTGGATGCATCCCAAATGGAATTCTATTCCCTACAGACTAGTGCATTATTATTTACCAGAGCCCCATGGGTCCTGCACTATAGAGTTAATAGGCTGAATGACATTCAGGGCTTCTGTAAAGGAGATCATGTGGTGTATGTCTCCATCCCCACCACTAGATGGCTGGCTGGAGAGTAGAGGAAATGTTCAACATTGTCGAAAGAAAACTGTACACAACATGGCAGAGAAAGTTAGTGAAACATCCAAAGACAGCTCGGACATAAAAGGAAAATCGGTCAATTGAATTAGGCCCGCTGTCGTACATGTCAATCCAGAGCATTCTGAACATGCTCAATGGGTGACATGTCTGGTGAGTATGCAGGCCATGGAAGAACTGGGACATTTTCAGCTTCCAGGAATTGTGTACAGATTTTTTTGCTGAAACATGAGGTGATGGCGGCAGATGAATGGCACGACAATGGGCCTCAGGATCTCGTCAAGGTATCTCTGTGCATTCAAAATGCCATCGATAAAATGCAATTGTGTTCGTTGTCCGTAGCTTATGCCTGCCCACACCAGAACCCCACCGCCACCATGGGGCACTCTGTTCACAACGTTGACATCAGCAAACCGCTCGCCCACACGACGCCATACACGTGGTCTGCTATTGTGAGGCCGGTTGGATTTACTGCCAAATTCTCTAAAATGACATAGGGAGGTGGCTTATGGTAGAGAAATGAACATTCAGTTAAGGCTGTGGCGGTCATGACATTTTGTCAGCCGGTTATTGTCATGCAAAAGTCTGCCGGTCTCACGGTAATTTACCGTTAATTAACATAAACAGGTTTAGCATCTCCAGGCCTCCATGCACACAAGCCCTATTCAAGCCCCATACAAGCCCCATACAAGCCCCATACAAGCCCCATACAAGCCCTATTCAAGCCCCATACAAGCCGCATACAAGCCCCATACAAGCCACTGATGTGTGCTTTTGCAACATCTACATTAAAAAAAGTCTAATAAGGTCCTCCCAAGTGGTACAAGGGTCTGATAAGGTCCTCCCAAGTGGTACAGCGGTCTGATAAGGTTCTGATAAGGTCCTCCCAAGTGGTACAGCAGTCTAATAAGGTCCTCCCAAGTGGTACAGCAGTCTGATAAGGTCCTCCCAAGTGGTACAGCAGTCTAATAAGGTCCTCCCAAGTGGTACAAGGGTCTGATAAGGTCCTCCCAAGTGGTACAGCGGTCTAAGGCACTATAGACCCGGGTTTGATCCCAGGCAGCCGGCCGTGACCAGGAGACCCATGAGGCGGCGCACAATTGGCCCAGCATCGTACGGGTTAGGGGAGAGTTTTGCCGGCCGGTATTTCCTTGTCCCATCAGACTCTAGCGCCTCCTAGTGGCGGGCCGGGTGCCTGCAAGCTGACTTCAGTCGCCAGCTGAACACATTGGTGCGGCTGGCTTCCGGGTTAAGCGAGCAGTGAGTCAAGAAGCAGTGCGGCTTGGCAGGGTCGTGTTTCGGAGGACGCATGGCTCTCGACCTTCGCCTCTTCCGAGTCCATAGGGGAGTTGCAGTGATGGGACAAGACTGTAACTACCAATTGGATATCACGAAAAAGGGGTAAAAAGCACATCAAAAAAAGTATAATAAATCAATTGAATATACACCATCACAATAAATCCATTATTTATTTTATGCAGGTCTAAATAAACATTATGATATGAAGAAAATGTATTTCAGAAGAACAGAATATGAGTTGGCCTACTGTATGTTATCTGGCTGTGCTCCATTCCATAGGCTGTAGGCTTGTTCATTTAGCTGACAAGATATGCTTATAAGTCCTGTGCCATTACTTTATAGGATTTTATAGTAAGAATATAATTGAACTTAGCTGAATAAAATAGAAAGGATATTTTTCCCATTCCGGCGCGAGTATGAAGTGACTACGTTGAGCATAAAAGTGATCATTTGAAACAGGTCCTGTACTCTAGATTTAGAGTTATTTGGCAACTTTAGTTGTGAATGATACAAACCATAGAATGCCTTAGAAATCAAAAGATATCTGGGCTGCATGGTGATATCTGGGCTGCATGGTGATATCTGGGCTGCATGGTGATATCTGGGCTGCATGATGATATCTGGGCTGCATGGTGATATCTGGGCTGCATGGTGATATCTGGGCTGCATGATGATATATGGGCTGCATGGTGATATATGGGCTGCATGGTGATATATGGGCTGCATGGTGATATATGGGCTGCATGGTGATATCTGGGCTGCATGGTGATATCTGGGCTGCATGGTGATATCTGGGCTGCATGGTGATATCTGGGCTGCATGGTGATATCTGGGCTGCATGGTGATATCTGGGCTGCATGGTGATATCTGGGCTGCATGGTGATATCTGGGCTGCATGGTGATATCTGGGCTGCATGGTGATATCTGGGCTGCATGGTGATATCTGGGCTACATGGTGATATCTGGGCTACATGGTGATATATGGGCTGCATGGTGATATCTGGGCTGCATGATGATATCTGGGCTGCATGGTGATATCTGGGCTGCATGGTGATATCTGGGCTGCATGGTGATATCTTGGCTGCATGGCGATATCTGGGCTGCATGATGATATCTGGGCTGCATGGTGATATCTTGGCTGCATGGCGATATCTGGGCTGCATGGCGATATCTGGGCTGCATGATGATATCTGGGCTGCATGGTGATATCTGGGCTGCATGGTGATATCTGGGCTGCATGGTGATATCTGGGCTGCATGATGATATCTGGGCTGCATGGTGATATCTGGGCTGCATGGTGATATCTGGGCTGCATGATGCGACTACAGGCTGCTGGTGATTTGGGAAAGTTGCACAAAAAAAAAGCTTGCTCTGTTCCTTGCCTCCGGCTGCACACCTTGTTCAAGTCATCATATTTTCACCCATCAGACTATTCTCAATTTGATCTTGTCTTTACTAATATGTAAAATTAGTTTAGATTTAGAATGGCCCATTATCAAATGGGCAGGAACCGGTCCGTTTCACTCATGTCGACTAGGCTACTCCGGTTATTTCGCCACACTACAGGTGATATTCCACACAAACTCTGTATGCCATGGGCTCTCCAACCCTGTTCCTCCAGCTACCCAGTACTCTGTATGCCATGGGCTCTCCAACCCTGTTCCTCCAGCTACCCAGTACTCTGTATGCCATGGGCTCTCCAACCCTGTTCCTCCAGCTACCCAGTACTCTGTATGCCATGGGCTCTCCAACCCTGTTCCTCCAGCTACCCAGTACTCTGTATGCCATGGGCTCTCCAACCCTGTTCCTCCAGCTACCCAGTACTCTGTATGCCATGGGCTCTCCAACCCTGTTCCTGTAGCTACCCAGTACTCTGTATGCCATGGGCTCTCCAACCCTGTTCCTCCAGCTACCCAGTACTCTGTATGCCATGGGCTCTCCAACCCTGTTCCTCCAGCTACCCAGTACTCTGTATGCTATGGGCTCTCCAACCCTGTTCCTCCAGCTACCCAGTACTCTGTATGCCATGGGCTCTCCAACCCTGTTCCCTCCAGCTACCCAGTACTCTGTATGCCATGGGCTCTCCAACCCTGTTCCTCCAGCTACCCAGTACTCTGTATGCCATGGGCTCTCCAACCCTGTTCCTCCAGCTACCCAGTACTCTGTATGCCAAGGGCTCTCCAACCCTGTTCCTCCAGCTACCCAGTACTCTGTATGCCATGGGCTCTCCAACCCTGTTCCTGTAGCTACCCAGTACTCTGTATGCCATGGGCTCTCCAACCCTGTTCCTCCAGCTACCCAGTACTCTGTATGCCATGGGCTCTCCAACCCTGTTCCCCCAGCTACCCAGTACTCTGTATGCCATGGGCTCTCCAACCCTGTTCCTGTAGCTACCCAGTACTCTGTATGCCATGGGCTCTCCAACCCTGTTCCTCCAGCTACCCAGTACTCTGTATGCCATGGGCTCTCCAACCCTGTTCCTCCAGCTACCCAGTACTCTGTATGCCATGGGCTCTCCAACCCTGTTCCTCCAGCTACCCAGTACTCTGTATGCCAAGGGCTCTCCAACCCTGTTCCTCCAGCTACCCAGTACTCTGTATGCCATGGGCTCTCCAACCCTGTTCCTGTAGCTACCCAGTACTCTGTATGCCATGGGCTCTCCAACCCTGTTCCTCCAGCTACCCAGTACTCTGTATGCCATGGGCTCTCCAACCCTGTTCCTCCAGCTACCCAGTACTCTGTATGCCATGGGCTCTCCAACCCTGTTCCTCCAGCTACCCAGTACTCTGTATGCCATGGGCTCTCCAACCCTGTTCCTCCAGCTACCCAGTACTCTGTATGCCATGGGCTCTCCAACCCTGTTCCTCCAGCTACCCAGTACTCTGTATGCCATGGGCTCTCCAACCCTGTTCCTCCAGCTACCCAGTACTCTGTATGCCATGGGCTCTCCAACCCTGTTCCTGTATCTACCCAGTGCTTAATTTTCGAAAACCGAGAGAAATCTGTTCGGGAACGCATTTCATTCAAACAGCCCCTCTCTCTGCACGCTGGAGAAAGGAATGGCGGAGAGAGGGGATGAGATGGAAACGCACGGTGGTGAGATATTCTGTAGCTAAAGGTAATGTGTATTAATTATCAAAATATAAAAAATGCCCTATTAGTGAGCTATTCAAAATCAAATTGTAGGCTAGCTCTGAATTTGTTTAATTTAGTTAGGCTAGACCAATTATGTACCAAAGATATCTTAAATCAGTATTTAAAAAAAAAAGTTTTTCTGCCATGTGTAATATGTGATAGGCTATGTATTAATTATTATTAACAAATGGCACAATCATTATTTTATTTCAGGTTTTTTTTTTTTTCAGGCTTGGGCTCATACATTATATTGGCCTATGAATATGCATGAGTTCTAATATGCATATGAAAGTTTTGAATTAATCGTCACCTTAGAAAGCGCTGTCCATTTCGTTGCGTTAGGCTTTGACACAACATCCACAACGACCATGTTTTCCACTCAGTTGCAACCTGCTGTTGAACTTCTTTCTTCAAATTAGGGCGGCAGGTAGCTTAGTGGTTAAGAGCGTTGTGCCAGTAACCGAAAGGTCGCTGGTTCTAATCCCCGAACCGACTAGGTGAAAAATCTGTCGATGTGCACTTGAGCAAGGCACTTAACCCTAATTGCTCCTGTAAGTCGCTCTGGATAAGAGCGTCTGCTAAATAACTAATTATTATTAATTATTTAAATTGATCAATCACAGTGAGGTGAGTTTTAAAAGTACAATGTTTTGATGATAAGTGTTTGATGTGATTTTCGATTGCATTTTCATTGTCCGATTGGTTAGAGGGACAATGGAGCCCTGAGTACCAGGTCATTAGGACCTGATGATCATTACAAGTTTGGTATTACTAACACATGCCAGAGTGCATAAGAGGTCATGTAGAATTTTACTGCGGTCGTGACTCAGATGTGGCAGTAATACGGTCACCTCAACAGCACTACATTCAGTTCTCTGGCAACAGTTTTGGTGGAGCCTCCTGCAGTCAGCATGTCATTTGCACGCTCCCTCAAAACATGAGACATCTGTGGCATTGTGTTTGTGTGACAAAACGGCACATTTCAGAATGGCCTTTTTATTGTCCCCAGCACAAGGTGCACCTGTGTGAATTCGGCTGTACGTCCAACCGGCATCACAACCGCATATCACGCCAGCCCAGGACCTCCACATCCGGCTTCTTCACCTGCGGGATCATGCATGTTGCGTTTGTCACGATCGTTTACTGATGAGACGGACCAAGGCGCAGCGTGATAAGCGTACATTTTATTACGTACTTAACACGACACAAAACAACAAACAAACGATACGTGAAGTCCTAGGTTACACAAAACAAACCTTAACGGAACAAGATCCCACACCGACTAGTGCCAAACAGGCTGCCTAAGTATGGTCCCCAATCAGAGACAACGAGATACAGCTGCCTCTGATTGGGAACCACCCTGGCCAACATAGATCCACACGATCTAGGAAACACAACATAGAAAATACAACATAGAAACTCCACACCCTGGCTCAACATTTAAGAGTCCCCAGAGCCAGGGCGTGACAGCGTTGATATTTTTTGTTCAGTATAATATGATGTGGCTGTCAGCATGGTACTGATTTATGTGTGCGCGTGCAAGTTGAAAAAACATATTGACTCACCCAGAAACGCCAATGTCATCCTCCTCTCTTCCATGTTGCTGAAACGGTCTATGACTCTGTCATACAGTACATGCTTTTAGTTGTGCTAGGCTACCTGGCTAAAACGCTTGCCATTCTGAACTTCAACCTTATATTCCATTCTGTGCGACTCGAGCTGTGCTGCTTCTCCATGTCGCACACAGAAAAGCATCGTGGGCCACATGGAGAAGCATCGCTCGAGTCGCACAAAATAGAATACGTATAACGTTGCGGATAAAGTTTCGGAATGACGTAATTTCATGTGTACATCATCTAAAGACATGCATCACGATACTGAGAGCTTTGCCATTTGTAAAATGCCAAATGTTTGGGTGTTTTTGGAGCCTTTGTCGATGGATGGATGCACTGGGACTTCAGAATGATGCTCAGGAAGTCAATCGCTGGTGGAGTAAGATGCTCAAAACCAAGTGAAATTGCAAAAATAATAATAATAAAGTGTCTGGACACTTCTGTAACATTTACATCAGAAATACAGATGATGTACCTTAATAGTGAAATTCTCCTTTAATGTGATTCTTAGTTATGTTACGTTTGATGCCAGAGCTCCGAGGCATGCATTGAAACCGCTAAGCAGTGTGTCCTATCACTTTATCAGGAGCACTCAATGGACGTCCGAAGCTTCATTTCGTTGAACAACCACCTGATTGGTTTGGTTTTGGTTTGGTAGAAGACAAAAGGGCCACGCTGCCACGTGCTACGTGGTGTGGGACGACATTATCTATAATAATTTGGCTTCTCTAAATTATTTTCACCAGCAGGTGCCACTAGTGTTCACTGTGTTGCTCAAAGCCTCGAGTAATGAACATGTTTTCAAAAACAATTGGCTGGAAAACCTCAATGATCAAGGAAGCGCCGTTTCCCTCCCACCAGAAGTTATTCCCCACCTGCACTACCTTCATACCACCAGCAGGTGGGAGCATTCACCCAGGAAGTACTGGACCTACATTTCAGGGTTACTTAGTGCAGAGGAGTGTGTGTGTGTGTGTATATATATATATATATATATATATATATATATATATATATATATATATATATATATATATATATATATGTGTATATATATATATATGTGTATGTGTATGTGTATGTGTCTGTGTCTGTGTCTGTGTCTGTGTCTGTGTCTGTGTGTGTGTGTGTGTGTGTGTGTGTGTGTGTGTGTGTGTGTGTGTGTGTGTGTGTGTGTGTGTGTGCAAATGCAGTAAGGAGTTCCCCTCTAGATCTTGTTGGACACATTTTACTGTTCTTATGCTGCCAGTTACATAACAGAGAAAATCACACCCACTCCATTCCAGCCATCCAGCCATCCACTCCATTCCAGCATCCACTCCATTCCAGCCATCCACTCCATTCCAGCCATCCACTCCATTCCAGCATCCACTCCATTCCAGCATCCACTCCATTCCAGCCATTCTACTCCATTCCAGACATTATTATGAGCCGTCCTCCCCTCAGCAGCCTCCTCTGATGTAGACAGTGAAATGCTTCCTGACGGGTCCTTCATAACAACAGGTGGAGACTAACAGTGAAATGCTTCCTGACGGGTCCTTCATAACAACAGGTGGAGACTAACAGTGAAATGCTTCCTGACGGGTCCTTCATAACAACAGGTGGAGACTAACAGTGAAATGTTTCCTGACGGGTCCTTCATAACAACAGGTGGAGACTAACAGTGAAATGCTTCCTGACGGGTCCTTCATAACAACAGGTGGAGACTAACAGTGAAATGCTTCCTGACGGGTCCTTCATAACAACAGGTGGAGACTAACAGTGAAATGCTTCCTGACGGGTCCTTCATAACAACAGGTGGAGACTAACAGTGAAATGCTTCCTGACGGGTCCTTCATAACAACAGGTGGAGACTAACAGTGAAATGCTTCCTGACGGGTCCTTCATAACAACAGGTGGAGACTAACAGTGAAATGCTTCCAGTACCGAGTCGATGTGCAGGAGTACGAGTTAATTGAGGTAGATAACTAGGAATAACGTGACTAGGCAAAAAGATAGATAATAAACAGTAGCAGTAGGTGATGAGTCAAAAAAAGGGTTGTGCAAAAAGGGTAAATGCAGATCCAAGGGAGGTTGGTGGCACCTTAATTGGGAGGACAGACTCGTGGTAATGGTTGGAGTGGAGTAAGTGGAATGGTATCGAAAACATCAAACACATGGATCCCAATCCCCTCAGCAGCCTCCACTGATGCAGATAGTCCCGGTACCTTGGCAGCTGGTCAGTAACAGAATCGGATTACTTTTAGATTAAGTTCCCCTTAAGAGGCATTAGAAGAAGACACTGTGGCCCCGTCCAACGATACCCCCGGACAGGGCCAACCAGGCAGGATATAACCCCACCCACTTTGCCAAAGCACAGCCCCCACACCACCAGAGGGATATCAACAGACCACCAACCTACTACCCTGAGACAAGGCTGAGTACAGCCCACGAAGATCTCCTCCACCGCATGAGCCAGAGGGAGCGACAAACCGGACAGGAAGATCATGTCTGTGACTCAACCCACTCAAGTGACGCACCCCTCCTAGGGATGGCATGGAAAGCACCAGTAAGCCAGTGACTCAGCCCCCGTAATAGGGTCAGAGGCAGAGAATCCCAGTGGAGAGAGGGGAGCCGGCCAATCAGAGACAGCAAGGGCGGTTCGTCGCTCCAGCGCCTTGCCGTTCACCTTCGCACCCCTCGGCCAGACTACACTCAATCATAGGACCTACTGAAGAGATGAGTCTTCAGTAAAGACTTAAAGGTTGAGACGGAGTCTGCGTCTCTCACATGGATAGGCAGACCAATCCATAAAAATTGAGCTCTATAGGAGAAAGCCCTGCCTCCAGCTGTTTGCTTAGAAAGTCCAGGGACAATAAGGAGACCTGCGTCTTGTGACCGTAGCGTACGTGTAGGTATGTACGGCAGGACCAAATCGGAGAGATAGGTAGGAGCAAGCCCATGTAATGCTTTGTAGGTGTGACGAGTACTGAGGATACGAAGAGGCAGGGCGCAGCAGCAGGAATCAACCATGTAAAGGTTTTCTTAACACTGAGCAAGAGAACAACAAAGAGCGAGGACACGACATGACACTAACAATCACACACAACACAACACTGAACAGTCCAGGGCTATATAGGGGTGGTGAGGTGCAGGTGCGCTGGAGGTGTTTAGGGTGCGTTGGGTTTCCATTCCGGTGTTGCCCAGGTGATGCTCTCAGACCGGTGGCTCTGATTCGCCGGAGGGGAGCAACGGGATGAGACGTGACAGTAGGTCAGCAGAAAAACCTTGAAATCAGCCCTAGCCTTAACAGGAAGCCAGTGTAGAGAGGCTAGCACTGGAGTAATATGATCACATTTTTTGGTTCTAGTCAAGATTCTAGCAGCCGTGTTTAGAACTAACTGGCGTTTATTTAGTGCTTTATCCGGGTAGCCGGAGAGTAGAGCATTGCAGTAGTCTCATCTAGAAGAGATAAAAGCATGGATTAGCTTTGGACAAAAAGTTTCAGATTTTTGCAATGTTACGAAGATGGAAAAAACCTGTCCTTGAAATATTCTTGATATGTTCGTCAAAAGAGAGATCAGTGTCCAGAGTAACGCCAAGGTCCTTCACAGTTTTATTTGAGACGACTGTACAACCATCAAGATTAATTGTCAGGTCAAACAGCAGATCTCTCTGTTTCTTGGGACATAGAACTAGCATCTCAGTTTTGTCCGTGTTTAAAAGTAAAACATTTGCCGCCATCCACTTCCTTATGTTTGAAACACAGGCTTCCAGGGTAGGACATTTTGGGGCTTCACCATGTTTCATCAAAATGTACAGCTGTGTGTCGTCCACATAGCAGTGAAAGTTGACATTGTGTTTCTGAATGACATCACCAAGAGTTAGAATATATAGTGAAAACAATAGTTGTCCTAAAACGGAACCTTGAGTAATGCCGAAACTTACAATTGATTTGTCAGAGGAAAAACCCTCCACAGAGACGAACTGATATCTTTCCGACAGATAAGATCTAAACCAGGCAAGAACTTGTCCGTGTAGACCAATTAGGGTTTCCAATCTCTCCAAAATAATGTGGTGATCGATCGTGTCAAAAGCAGCACTAAGGTCTAGGAGAACGAGGACAGATGAAGAGCCTTGGTCTGACGCCATTAGAATGTCATTTACCACCTTCACGAGTGCGGTCTCAGTACTATGATGGGGTCTAAAACCAGACTGAAGCGTTTTGTATAGATTAATTGTCTTCAGGAAGGCAATGAGTAGCTGCGCAACAGCTTTTTCTTAAAAAAAAATGTAAGAGGAATGGGAGATTGGATATAGGCCAATAGTTTTTTACATTTTCCGGGTCAAGGTTTGGCTTTTTCAAGAGAGGTTTTTTTTACTGCCACTTTTAGTGAGTTTGGTTCACATCCGGTGGATAGGGACCCGTTTTATTATGTTCAACATAGGAGGGCCAGGCACAGGAAGTAGCTCTATCAGTAGTTTAGTTGGAATAGGGTCCAATATGCAGCTTGAAGGTTTAGAGGCCATCACTATTTTCATGAATGTCTCAAGAGATAAAGGATTAAAAAACTTGAGTGTCTCCATTGATCCCAGGTCCTGGCAGTTCTGTGCAGACTCAGGACAACTGAGCGTTGGCGAAATACGCAGATTCAAAGAGGAGTCTGTAATTTGCTTTCTAGTGATAATGATCTTTTCATCGAATAATTTCATGAATTCATCACTGCTGAAGTGAAAGCCATCCTCTCTTGGGGAATGTTGCTTTTTAGTTAGCTTTGCGACAGTATCAAATAGAAATGTTGGGTTGTTCTTATTCTCCTCAATCAGGTTGGAAAAATAGGATGATCGAGCAGCAGTGAGGACTCTTCGATATTGCTCTGTACTTTCTTTCCAAGCTAGTAGGAAGACTTCCAGTTTGGTGGAGCGCCATTTCCGTACCAATTTTCTGGAGGCTTGCTTCAGGGCTCGGGTATTTTCTGTATACCAGGGAGCAAATTTCTTCGGACAAACGTGTTTTGTTTTTATGGGTGCGACTGCATCTAGGGTATTATGCAAGGTTAAATTTAGATCCTCAATTAGGTGGTTAACCGATTTTTGTCCTCCGACGTCCTTGGGTAGGTGGAGGGAGTCTGGAAGGGCATCTAGGAAACTTTGGGATGTCCGAGAATTGATAGCACTGCTTTTGATGATCCTTGGTTGGGGTCTGAGCAGAGTTATTGTTGCGATTGCAAACGTAGTAAGATGGCCGTCCAACAGTCCAGGATTATGAGGAAACACATTTAGAGCCACAATATTTATTCCACGGGACAAAACTAGATCCATGGTATGACTGTGGCAATGAGCAGGTCCGGAGGCATGTTGGACAAAACCCACTGAGTCGATGATGTCTCCGAAAGCCTTTTGGAGTGGGTCTGTGGACTTTTCCATGTGAATATTAAAGTCACCAAATATTAGAATATTATCTGCCATGACTACAAGGTCTGATAGGAACACTGTATATGGCCCAGGAGGCCTGTAAACAGTAGCTATAAAAAGTGATTGAGTAGGCTGCATAGATTTCATGACTAGAAGCTCAAAAGACGAAAACGCAGTAACATTTTTTATAATGAAATTCAAATTTGCTGTCGTAAATGTTAGCAACACCTCCACCTTTGCGGGATGCGGGGGGATATGGTCACTAGTGTAACCAGGAGGAGAGGCCTCATTTAACACAGTCAATTCATCAGGCTTGATCACATCAAGATTATGATCAGTGATTAGTTCGTTGACTATGACTGTCTTGGAAGTGAGGGATCTAACATTAAGTAGCCCTATTTTGAGATGTGAGATTTCACAATCTCTTTCAATGATGACAGGAATGGAGCAGGTCTTTATTCCAGTGAGATTGCTAAAGCGAACACCACCATGTTTAGTTTTGCCCAACCTAGATCGAGGCACAGACACGGTCTCAATGGGGATAGCTGAGCTGACTACACTGACTGTGCTAGTGGCAGACTCCACTAAGCTGTCAGGCTGGCTAACAGCCTGCTGCCTGGCCTGCACCCTGTCTCATTGGGGAGGCTAACAGCCTGCTGCCTGGCCTGCACCCTGTCTCATTGGGGAGGCTAACAGCCTGCTGCCTGGCCTGCACCCTGTCTCATTGGGGAGGCTAACAGCCTGCTGCCTGGCCTGCACCCTGTCTCATTGGGGAGGCTAACAGCCTGCTGCCTGGCCTGCACCCTGTCTCATTGGGCTGGCTATATACAGGGGGTACCGGTACCGAGTCAATGGGCTGGGGTACAGGTTAGTCCAGGTAATAATGAGGCTATATACAGGGGGTACCGGTACCGAGTCAATGGGCTGGGATACAGGTTAGTCCAGGTAATAACGAGGGTATATACAGGGGGTACCGGTACCGAGTCAATGGGCTGGGGTACAGGTTAGTCCAGGTAATAATGAGGCTATATACAGGGGGTACCGGTACCGAGTCAATGGGCTGGGGTACAGGTTAGTCCAGGTAATAATGAGGCTATATACAGGGGGTACCGGTACCGAGGCAATGGGCTGGCGTACAGGTTAGTCCAGGTAATAATGAGGCTATATACAGGGGGTACCGGTACCGAGTCAATGGGCTGGGGTACAGGTTAGTCCAGGTAATAATGAGGCTATATACAGTGGGTACCGGTACCGAGTCAATGGGCTGGGGTAAAGGTTAGTCCAGGTAATAATGAGGCTATATACAGGGGGTACCGGTACCGAGTCAATGGGCTGGGGTACAGGTTAGTCCAGGTAATAATGAGGCTATATACAGTGGGTACCGGTACCGAGTCAATGGGCTGGGGTAAAGGTTAGTCCAGGTAATAATGAGGCTATATACAGGGGGTACCGGTACCGAGTCAATGGGCTGGGGTACAGGTTAGTCCAGGTAATAATGAGGCTATATACAGGGGGTACCGGTACCGAGTCAATGTGCAGGGGTACAGGTTAGTCCAGGTAATAACGAGGCTATATACAGGGGGTACCGGTACCGAGTCAATGGGCTGGGGTACAGGTTAGTCCAGGTAATAATGAGGCTATATACAGGGGGTACCGGTACCGAGTCAATGGGCTGGGGTACAGGTTAGTCCAGGTAATAATGAGGCTATATACAGGGGGTACCAGTACCTAGTCAATGGGCTGGGGTACAGGTTAGTCCAGGTAGTAACGAGGGTATATACAGGGGGTACCGGTACCGAGTCAATGGGCTGGGGTACAGGTTAGTCCAGGTAATAATGAGGCTATATACAGGGGGTACCGGTACCGAGTCAATGGTCCTGTAGCACCCCTCCAGCTAGGATGGAGTCCATCACTCCTCAGCAGGCCAGGCTTGGTCCTGTAACACCCCTCCAGCTAGGATGGAGTCCGTCACTCCTCAGCAGGCCAGGCTTGGTCCTGTAGCACCCCTCCAGCTAGGATGGAGTCCATCACTCCTCAGCAGGCCAGGCTTGGTCCTGTAGCACCCCTCCAGCTAGGATGGAGTCCGTCACTCCTCAGCAGGCCAGGCTTGGTCCTGTAACACCCCTCCAGCTAGGATGGAGTCCGTCACTCCTCAGCAGGCCAGGCTTGGTCCTGTAACACCCCTCCAGCTAGGATGGAGTCCGTCACTCCTCAGCAGGCCAGGCTTGGTCCTGTAACACCCCTCCAGATAGGATGGAGTCCGTCACTCCTCAGCAGGCCAGGCTTGGTCCTGTAGCACCCCTCCAGCTAGGATGGAGTCCATCACTCCTCAGCAGGCCAGGCTTGGTCCTGTAGCACCCCTCCAGCTAGGATGGAGTCCATCACTCCTCAGCAGGCCAGGCTTGGTCCTGTAACACCCCTCCAGCTAGGATGGAGTCCGTCACTCCTCAGCAGGCCAGGCTTGGTCCTGTAGCACCCCTCCAGCTAGGATGGAGTCCATCACTCCTCAGCAGGCCAGGCTTGGTCCTGTAACACCCCTCCAGCTAGGATGGAGTCCATCACTCCTCAGCAGGCCAGGCTTGGTCCTGTTTGTGGGTGTCCCAGAAAGATGGCCAATTATCTACAAAGTCTATATTTTGGGAGGGGCAGAAAACTGTTTTCAACCAGCGATTGAGTTGTGAGACTCTGCTGTCGAGCTCATCACTCCTCCTAACTGGGAGGGGCCAGAGACAATTACTGCTGTAGAGCTCATCACTCCTCCCCCTAACTGGGAGGGGCCAGAGACAATTACTGCTGTAGAGCTCATCTCTCCTCCTAACTGGGAGGGGCCAGAGACAATTACTGCTGTAGAGCTCATCACTCCTCCCCCTAACTGGGAGGGGCCAGAGACAATTACTGCTGTAGAGCTCATCACTCCTCCTAACTGGGAGGGGCCAGAGACAATTACTGCTGTAGAGCTCATCACTCCTCCCCTAACTGGGAGGGGGCCAGAGACAATTACTGCTGTAGAGCTCATCACTCCCCCTAACTGGGAGGGGCCAGAGACAATTACTCAATGCCAACACATCTTTCTAGCTAATTTACACGCTGAAGCTATGATGCGCTTGGTGACCTCTGACTGTTTCATCCTAACATTGTTGGTGCCGACGTGGATAACAATATCCCTATACTCTCTACAGTCACCAGTTCTAGCCTTAGCTAGCATCATCTTCAGATTAGCCTTTACGTCAGTAGCCCTGCCCTCTGGTAAACAGTGTATGATCGATCGCTGGATGATTCTTTTTAAGTCTAATATTGTGGGTAATGGAGTCGCCAATGACTAGGGTTTTCAATTTGTCAGAGCTAATAGTGGGAGGCTTCGGTGGCTCAGACCGCGTAACGGGTGGAGGAGAGACCTGAGAGGGCTCAGACTCAGACTCAGACCCCATAACGGGTGGAGGAGAGACCTGAGAAGAGATAATGGTGGGAGGCTTCTGGCTCAGACCCCGTAACGGGTGGAGGAGAGACCTGAGAAGGCTCGGCCTCTGACTCCGACTCGTTGCTTAATGGGGAGAACCGGTTGAACGTTTCTGTCGGCTGAATGAGTGACACCGGTTGAGCATGCCGACAGCCTTTCTTTCCAGAAGCCTTGAGAAAATTGTCAGGCTGCGGGGACAGTGCGGAGGGGATTTATACTACTATCTGTACTTACTGGTGGCACAGACGCTGTTTCATCCTTTCCTCCTTACATTGCCCTTGCCTAACGATTGCATGTGAAGCTGGGCTTGCAACACGGCTATCCTCACCATAAGGCGATAGTTCTCCTGTATGTCACGAGTACAGCGACTGCATTTAGATGGCGTAGTGTTACTGTTAGCGTAGTGTTACTGTTAGCGTAGTGTTACTGTTAGCATAGTGTTACTGTTAGCGTAGTGTTACTGTTAGCATAGTGTTACTGTTAGCATAGTGTTACTGTTAGCATAGTGTTACTGTTAGCATAGTGTTACTGTTAGCATAGTGTTACTGTTAGCATAATGTTACTGTTAGCATAGTGTTACTGTTAGCATAGTGTTAATGTTACTACTTAGCTTTTTCTGCTGGTGGAGGTCCTGTAGAACCATGTCCAGATAAAGGGTCCTGTAGAACCACGTCCAGATAAAGGGTCCTGTAGAACCATGTCCAGATAAAGGGTCCTGTAGAACCATGTCCAGATAAAGGGTCCTGTAGAACCACGTCCAGATAAAGGGTCCTGTAGAACCATGTCCAGATAAAGCGTCCGGGGTGAAAAAGTTACATGAAAAAAGTTGAGCGAGGAAAATATGTTGGTAGTGCAGATTTTGATTAAACGGTTATTAAAAGTATAAACCGAAAAGTTTGGCAGGTAGCCAAGTAGCAACAAACAGCACAGCAACATGGAGTCCAGAAGTAACACTCAACAGTAGCTCGATGTGGTCTGAAATAACAAACTGTACTCTGGCAGGAATTTCAGAGCGACCTAGATGAGCCGACTAAATGAAAAATCTGTCAATGTGCCCTTGAGCAAGGTACTTAACCCTCCTGTAAAGTCCTCTTATCCTCTGGATAAGAGCGTCTACTAAAATGTAACCTATTGCTTTCTACTAGAGATAATAATACGATTAGGCTGTATCTTTACTTTAAAAACCAAAGTCTGTCAGATTTCCAGTCATTCCAATTAATTTAATACCCCTTGATTTTGAAGAATAGGACTTGGAAATATGGAAATATAGATTTGCCAAATTGTTTTACCTGAGCATAACCCAAAAACGAAGGATTTATTAGCCTACTCTGTTCATTTTGTTGTCTTGGAGGACTGATTGCTTCTAGTTGAGAAATATGGAGTTGGTCACCCCTTTCAAATCAAATCAAACTTTATTTGTCAGATGCGCCGAATACAACAGGTGTAGCTACACCTTACCATGAAATGCTTATTTACAAGCCCTTAACCAACAATGCAGTTCCAGAAAGAGTTAAGAAAATATTTACTATATAAACTAAAGTAAAAAATAATAAAAAGTAACACAATAAAATAACAATAATGAGACTATATACAGGGGGTACCGGTACCGAGTCAATGGGCTGGGGTACAGGTTAGTCCAGGTAATAATGAGGCTATATACAGGGGGTACCGGTACCGAGTCAATGGGCTGGGATACAGGTTAGTCCAGGTAATAACGAGGGTATATACAGGGGGTACCGGTACCGAGTCAATGGGCTGGGGTACAGGTTAGTCCAGGTAATAATGAGGCTATATACAGTGGGTACCGGTACCGAGTCAATGGGCTGGGGTACAGGTTAGTCCAGGTAATAATGAGGCTATATACAGGGGGTACCGGTACCGAGGCAATGGGCTGGCGTACAGGTTAGTCCAGGTAATAATGAGGCTATATACAGGGGGTACCGGTACCGAGTCAATGGGCTGGGGTACAGGTTAGTCCAGGTAATAATGAGGCTATATACAGTGGGTACCGGTACCGAGTCAATGGGCTGGGGTAAAGGTTAGTCCAGGTAATAATGAGGCTATATACAGGGGGTACCGATACCGAGGCAATGGGCTGGGGTACAGGTTAGTCCAGGTAATAATGAGGCTATATACAGGGGGTACCGGTACCGAGTCAATGGGCTGGGGTACAGGTTAGTCCAGGTAATAATGAGGCTATATACAGGGGGTACCGGTACCGAGTCAATGTGCAGGGGTACAGGTTAGTCCAGGTAATAACGAGGCTATATACAGGGGGTACCGGTACCGAGTCAATGGGCTGGGGTACAGGTTAGTCCAGGTAATAATGAGGCTATATACAGGGGGTACCGGTACCGAGTCAATGGGCTGGGGTACAGGTTAGTCCAGGTAATAATGAGGCTATATAAAGGGGGTACCAGTACCTAGTCAATGGGCTGGGGTACAGGTTAGTCCAGGTAGTAACGAGGGTATATACAGGGGGTACCGGTACCGAGTCAATGGGCTGGGGTACAGGTTAGTCCAGGTAATAATGAGGCTATATACAGGGGGTACCGGTACCGAGTCAATGTGCAGGGGTACAGGTTAGTCCAGGTAATAACGAGGCTATATACAGGGGGTACCGGTACCGAGTCAATGGGCTGGGGTACAGGTTAGTCCAGGTAATAATGAGGCTATATACAGGGGGTACCGGTACCGAGTCAATGGGCTGGGGTACAGGTTAGTCCAGGTAATAATGAGGCTATATACAGGGGGTACCGGTACCGAGTCAATGGGCTGGGGTACAGGTTAGTCCAGGTAATAATGAGGCTATATACAGGGGGTACCAGTACCTAGTCAATGGGCTGGGGTACAGGTTAGTCCAGGTAGTAACGAGGGTATATACAGGGGGTACCGGTACCGAGTCAATGGGCTGGGGTACAGGTTAGTCCAGGTAATAATGAGGCTATATACAGGGGGTACCGGTACCGAGTCAATGTGCAGGGGTACAGGTTAGTCCAGGTAATAACGAGGCTATATACAGGGGGTACCAGTACCGAGTCAATGGGCTGGGGTACAGGTTAGTCCAGGTAATAATGAGGCTATATACAGGGGGTACCGGTACCGAGTCAATGGGCTGGGGTACAGGTTAGTCCAGGTAATAATGAGGCTATATACAGGGGGTACCGGTACCGAGTCAATGTGCGGGGGTACAGGCTAGTCCAGGTAATATGTACATGTAGGTAGGGGTAAAGTGACTATACATAGATAACAGACAGCGGGTAGCAGCAGTGTAACAAGGCTATATACAGGGGGGGGGGGGGGGGGGGGGGGGGGGGGGTGTAAATGTAAATAGTCTGGGTGGCCATTTGATTAATTATTCAGCAGCGTAGAAGCTGTTAAAGAGCTTTTTGGTCCTTGGTGCTTGGTCCTTGGTGCTTGCTGTGCGGTGGCAGTGAGAACAGTCTATGACTTGGGTGAATGGAGTCTTTGACCATTTTTTGGCTTTCCTCTGACACCGCCTAGTATAGAGGTCCTGGATGGCAGGAAGCTTGGCCCTAGTGATGTACTGGGCAGTACGCACTACCCTCTGTAGCGCCTTACGGTCAGATGCCGAGCAGTTGCCATACCAGGCGGTGATGCAACCAGTCAGGATGCTCTCGATCTGGGGACCAATGCCAAATCTTTTCAGTCTCCTGAGGGAGAAAAGGTGTTGTCGTGCTCTCTTCACAACTGTCTTGGTGTGTTTGGACCACTGTCTTGGTGTGTTTGGCTCCACTACAGCCCCGTCGATGTTAATAAGGGCCTGTTCGGCCTTCCTTTTCCTGTAGTCCACGATCAGCTCCATTGTCTTGCTCACGTTGAGGGAGAGGTTGTTGTCCTGGCACCACACTGCCAGGTCTCTGACCTCCTCCCTATAGGCTGTCTCATCGATGTCTGTGATCAGGCCTACCACTGTTGTGTCGTCAGCAAACTTAATGATGGTGTTGGAGTCGTGCCTGGCCATGCAGTCGTAGGTGAACAGGGAGTACAGGAGGGGACTAAGCACGCACCCCTGAGGGGCCCCCGTGTTGAGGATCAGTGTGGCAGATGTGTTGTTACCTACCCTTACCACCTTGGGTGGCCCGTCAGGAAGTCCAGGATCCAGTTGCAGAGGGAGGTGTTTAGTCCCAGGATCCTTAGTTTAGTGATGAGCTTTGAGGGCACTATGGTGTTGAACGCTGAGATGTAGTCAATGAATAGCATTCTCACGTAGGTGTTCCTCTTGTCTAGGTGGGAAAGGGCAATGTGGAGTGCACATTACTACATTCACACACACTGTATATATATTTTCTGTTTGTATTTTCGACTTTATGTTTTGTTTTACCCCATATGTAACTCTGTGTTGTTGTTTTTATCGCACTGCTTTGCTTTATCTTGGCCAGGTCGCAGTTGTAAATGAGAACTTGTTCTCAACTGGCTTACCTGGTTAAATAAAGGCTAAATAAACATACAATTATCACCCCCCTCCTCACCCCCTCCTCCCCCCTCTTCTCCCCCCCTCCTCCCCCCCGTCCCTCCCTCCTCACCCCTCCTCTCCCCTCGTATCACCCCCCTCCTCACACCTCCTTTCCCCTCTTATCACCCCCTCCTCCCCCCTCTTCCCCCCTCCCCCCCCGTCCCTCCCTCCTCACCCCTCCTCTCACCCCCCTCTTCCCTCCTCCCCTCACCCCTCTTCACCCCCTCCTCCCCCCTCGTCCCTCCCTCCTCACCCCTCCTCTCCCCTCGTATCACCCCCCTCCCTCCTCCCCCCTCACCATGATATGAACAGCCATAAGGGTGGGAGGGGGAATGAACAGCCATAAGGGAGGGAGGGGGAATGAACAGCCATAAGGGTGGGAGGGGGAATGAACAGCCATAAGGGTGGGAGGGGGAATGAACAGCCATAAGGGTGGGAGGGGGAATGAACAGCCATAAGGGTGGGAGGGGGAATGAACAGCCATAAGGGAGGGAGGGGGAATGAACAGCCATAAGGGAGGGAGGGGGAATGAACAGCCATAAGGGTGGGAGGGGGAATGAACAGCCATAAGGGTGGGAGGGGGAATGAACAGCCATAAGGGAGGGAGGGGGAATGAACAGCCATAAGGGTGGGGGGGGGAATGAACAGCCATAAGGGTGGGAGGGGGAATGAACAGCCATAAGGGTGGGAGGGGGAATGAACAGCCATAAGGGAGGGAGGGGGAATGAACAGCCATAAGGGTGGGAGGGGGAATGAACAGCCATAAGGGAGGGAGGGGGAATGAACAGCCATAAGGGTGGGGGGGGGGAATGAACAGCCATAAGGGTGGGAGGGGGAATGAACAGCCATAAGGGTGGGAGGGGGAATGAACAGCCATAAGGGTGGGAGGGGGAATGAACAGCCATAAGGGAGGGAGGGGGAATGAACAGCCATAAGGGTGGGGGGGGGGAATGAACAGCCATAAGGGTGGGAGGGGGAATGAACAGCCATAAGGGTGGGGGGGAATGAAAAGCCATAAGGGAGGGAGGAGGAATGAACAGCCATAAGGGTGGGAGGGGGAATTAACAGCCATAAGGGTAGGAGGGGGAATGAACAGCCATAAGGGTGGGAGGGGGAATGAACAGCCATAAGGGTGGGAGGGGGAATGAACAGCCATAAGGGTGGGAGGGGGAATGAACAGCCATAAGGGTGGGAGGGGGAATGAACAGCCATAAGGGTGGGAGGGGGAATGAACAGCCATAAGGGTGGGAGGGGGAATGAACAGCCATAAGGGTGGGAGGGGGAATGAACAGCCATAACGGTGGGAGGGGGAATGAACAGCCGTTAATTAGAAGTGGTCCAGCATGGTCCAGCACCCCCCCCCCCCCCCCCCCCCCCAACCCCCCCAAACGCCCCCCGCCCCCTCAAAACACACACACACAAAGACACACACACACCTCCAGCAGGAGCAAAGTGGCTCTTTCACCTCTTCAATAATCTTGAGTCTGGATTAAAATGGATTAAAGACTGCCCTTAGAGGAGAGGGGGAGAGAGGAGAGAGGGAGAGAGAGGGTGAGGGGGCAGAGATAGAGGGGTAGAGAGAAAATAGAGAGGGGGGGGTGAAAGAGGAAGAGATAGAGGAAGAGAGTATATGATAAATCATGTTTCTGGTAGCCTGTTCCATCCCCACCACCTGTATTAACCCTTTATTCTCTTAACATCTCTAAATAAACCGACGGACGGCTGATTCAGAATATTGGGTGGTTTCCATTCATGCCAAGAAAACTAACTGAATTCAATTGAAATAAAAGGGAGATGAAGGAGAAGAGAGAGGAAGATATAGAGAGATAGGGGGGGCAGAGATAAAGAGACGGGTTAACCTCCACCCACGGACAGAGAGGGGGGTAGAGATAAAGAGACGGGTTAACCTCCACCCACGGACAGAGAGGGGGGCAGAGATAAAGAGACGGGTTAACCTCCACCCATGGAGAGAGAGGGGGGCAGAGATAAAGAGACGGGTTAACCTCCACCCATGGAGAGAGAGGGGGGCAGAGATAAAGAGACGGGTTAACCTCCACCCACGGACCTGGCCTGGGTTTTCAGTGACGGGGAAGGGGTGTGGAACAGGTGTGCGTGTCTGTCCTTGAGTGTAGTGTTGCCATGGTGAAGTCAGTGGGCCGGCAGACTGGGAAAGTGGACACTCTGGTTGCATGACCAGGACGTAATGATATACTGAGTACTGGGTAAAGGGACTGTGTATAGTCTATAGGGGCAGTAAGTACTGGGGTACAGTAGACCAACATAGCAACAGTAGTTAGAAGTACAATACACTAATACTGCTTCAGTATATGTTGTTAGAAGTACAATATACTAATACTGTTTCAGTATATGTTGTTAGAAGTACAGTAGACTAATACTGCTTCATAAAGATGGGAAGTTCGGCTCTTTTCTGAGAGCCGGCTCTTTTGACTCGGCTCCCAAAGAAGAGCCGGCTCTTTCGACTCCCGAACGGCTCTTTATTTAGGATCTTTTGTAGCCTATATTTTACCTTAACTTTGAAAAAAAATCATGGTTTATGTGTTGAAAACCCTTTTGCTTTCAGTGTTTTTATGAGAGACCTTATAATGCCTAATTCTGTGCATTTATTCTGTGACAAAACCACTCTTACATTTGTTTATTTCAATTAAACTTTTTTATTGCACAAATTAACAATAAACTTCAAACAAATCCACAGAACAGAATCAAAACCAGAACCAAACTCCAGCAAACAGCATTAGTCCTCAGGGCAGGTTGGCATTCAGGAAGATCAGATGCCTCAGCTTGGATGGGCTGATACGATTTCGCCTCTCCGTGAGTATCTGCCCTGTTTTGGAGAAGATTCTCTCAGAAGGAACTGATGTGGCAACAATACATAGTCTCCCCTCCATCACCTTCACCAGGAGTGGAAAGACTGAGGCCTTGGCCTGCCACCAGCTCAGTGGGTCTTCTGCTCTCTGGATGAGGGGCTCCTCAAGGTAGCTCCTCACCTCCATTATAGCATCAGCTGTCGGATTTCTCCTTGAAGCATCTCCTGTAGCTCTGTCATCAAAAAGCCTCCAAACAGCAGAGGTTTGCTGCTCCTCCTCCACTTGGCCCTGTAATGGTGGAGCTGGCTGGCTGCTGGGGGTGCATTTTGCTGCTGCTGCTGCACTAATCCTCTGAAGAGCTTCATCAACAGCTCTACGATCACTGAAGGCAAGTTTTTTAAACCTTGGATCCAATAAGGTAGTTTCTGAAAGGACAGTGTTGTACTCCACCCGCAGAAATTTGCGGTCCATGGCTGAACAAAGAGCTGCAACTAATTCCTTCACTTTCTGCACAGTTACTGTCCATTGGTTCTCGGCTGTCACCAGCTGCAGACCTTTGCAAAGCAGGAGCATTTTCGAGGCTGTGACATAGCTGAAGGAGAGAAAACAGCAACTTTTAGAATTTAGTTTTTTAAAAGTATGTGGCATATTATACGTGATGCATTATACTGTATGTGTTGTGTTTGCAATGTATAATAGTGACTGAATAGTAGTAGAGAAAACAATGCTTCAATGGTTCTAGGTACCTGTCTGCACTTATCTCCACAGTCACCTCCTGGAATGGTTGCAGGACGGCGCAGACCTCTTTCACCAGCTCCCATTCCTCTTGGCTTAATGGCTCAATAGATGCGTTGATGAGGGCCAGGGTGGAGATGATGGCATCTTTTATTTCAAGCATTCGTTTCAACATATCAAATGTTGAGTTCCACCTGGTGGCACACTCTTGTTTGGGCCTCAGTTCAGGAATCCCCATTTGGCGCTGTGTGGACTTTAGCTTCTGTGCTGCTACTGTGCTTTTGTGGAAAAACTCCACAACAGCCTTCACCTTATCCACGGTTGTTTTGATCACCTTCAGAGCATCTCTAACCACCAGGTTTAGTGTATGCGCCAGACATGGGTGATGGGTCCACTTCAAAACTTTTATGGCTTTGGTGATGTTTGCAGCATTATCACTCACACAGCACACCACTTTGTCCTCTACTTGCCACTCTTTTGCCACTCTTAGTAGCTCCACTGCCAAGTTTTCTGCAGTGTGTCTGTCGGTGAACTCGAAGCAGTCCAGAAGGCAAGATGTCATCTTGTAATCTTCAATAAAGTGGCAAGTGACAGACATGAAAGAGCAGGTTGTTCTGGAGGTCCAGCAGTCAGTTGTCAGGCAAACTGATGGAGCTTTTGTCACCCTTTCTTGCCATAATGCACGTTCTGTGTCATATAGTTTTGGGATCATTGTTTGGGAAAGTGTTTTTCTACTGGGTAGAGTGTATGTGGGATTTAGGGCTTTGACAAAGTTTTTCATTCCTTTGTCCTCCACAATGGAAAAGGGTTGAAAATCAGAAGCTACCATTTTAGCCAACTCATCATCAATACTGTGCTGTTTGGCTGGGGTCATCAGTTTAGGTAAAAACTGACTTATTTTGCTTTGAGTTGCAGTAGGAGAGGTTATACTTGCACGCATGGGGATGGCAGTAGACGTTACAGCAGCTGTTGTTCTGGTATGAGACACACCAGGATCAGTAGATGGTGAGCTGGCTTGCCCTCTCTCCTCTAACTGCACTGTAGGATGGACAGTTCTTGTATGTCTATGCAGGTTTGTGGTGGAACCTGCTCTTATAGTGACCTTCGTTTTGCAGTGAAGGCACTCTGCTTTCTTGTTCCCAATATCTTTAAACTGCAGCCAGATGCTGCTTCGCTTTCTAGTGTCACTCATAGTTAAACGACACGACAATGCAAGACGCACACACGCTCCTCAGTCCGCTCTGTCTCTCTCTTCACTTGCAGTGGAGTCAAGTGGTGTGTCTGCCCCGCCCCCTCTCTGTTTACACATCCTTAATTCTCACGTGAATGCCGCATGCTGGTCGCCATGCTGGCCAATCATAACAGACCTCTGTGAAAGT
>CM062484.1:63001366-63036366 GCA_031479575.1 Coregonus ussuriensis | reverse complement strand
GTTTCAGGTGATGATATTCCTTGTAACAAGAGGGAAAAGTAGCGCCAATTGCGCCAGTGACATTTGAACACGTTTCTGAACAAACTGAAGGACTCATGACATGTTGGTAAAATGTGTATTTGCTGTAAAATGGAATGTACAGTGCATTCGGAAAGTATTCAGACCCCTTGACTTTTTCAAAATTTTGTTACGTTATAGCCTTATTCTAAAATTGATTAAATATTTTTTTCCCCCCCTCATCAATCTACACACAATACCCCATAACGACAAAGCAAAAACAGGTTTATAGACATTTTTGAAAATGTATTAAATGTGTTTTATTTAAATATCACATTTACATAGGTATTCAGACCCTTTACTCAGTATTTTGTTGAAGCACCTTTGGCAGCGATTACAGCCTCTTCTTGGGTATGACGCTACAAGCTTGGCACACCTGTATTTGGGGAGTTTCTCCCATTCTTCTCTGTAGATCCTCTCAAGCTCTGTCAGGTTGGAGGGGAGCGTCGCTGCACAACTATTTTCCAGAGATGTTCGATCGGGTTCAAGTCCGGGCTCTGGCTGGGCCACTCAAGGACATTCAGAGACTTGTCCCGAAGCCACTCCTGTGTTGTCTTGGCTGTGTGCTTAGGGTCGTTGTCCTGTTGGAAGGTGAACCTTCGGCCCAGTCTGAGGTCCTGAGTGCTCTGGAGCAGGTTTTCATCAAGGATCTCTCTGTACTTTGCTCTGTTCATCTTTCCCTCGATCCTGACTAGTCTCACAGTCCCTGCCGCTGAAAAACATCCCCACAGCATGATGCTGCCACCACCATGCTTCACCGTAGGGATGGTGCCAGGTTTCCTCCAGACGTGACGTTTGGTATTCAGGCGAAAGAGTTCAATCTTGGTTTCATCAGACCAGAGGATCTTGTTTATCATGGTCTGAGAGTCTTTAGGTGCCTTTTGGCAAACTCCCAGCGGGCTGTATTTTATTACTATGGATCCCCATTAGTTCCTGCCAAGGCAGCAGCTACTCTTCCTGGGGTCCAGCAAAATAAAGGCAGTTATACAATTTTAAAAACATTACAATACATTCATAACAGATTTCACAACACACTGTGTTCCCTCAGACCCCTACTCCACTACCACATATCTACAACACAAAATCCATGTGTACGTGTGTGTATAGTGCGTATGTTATTGTGTGTGTATGCATGGGTCTGTGCCTATGTTTGTGTTGCTTCACAGTCCCCGCTGTTCCATAAGGTGTATTTTTATCTGTTTTTTAAATCTGATTCTACTGCTTGCATCAGTTACCTGATGTGGAATAGAGTTCCATGTAGTCATGGCTCTATGTAGTACTGTGAACCTCCCATTGTCTGTTCTGGACTTGGGGACTGTGAAGAGACCTCTGGTGGCATGTCTTGTGGGGTATGCATTGGTGTCTGAGCTGTGTGCTAGTAGTTTAAACAGAGACCTCGGTGCATTCAGCATGTCAACACTTCTTACAAAAACAAGTACTGATGAAGTCAATCTCTCCTCCACTTTGAGCCAGGAGATATTGACATGCTGTATTAATGTTTGCTCTCTGTGTACATCCAAGGGCCAGGCGTGCTGTCCTGTTCTGAGCCAATTGCAATTTTCCTAAGTCCTTCTTTGTGACACCTGACCAAACGACTGAACAGTAGTCCAGGTGCAAAAAAAACTAGAGCCTGTAGGACCTGCCTTGTTGATAGTTCTGTTAAGAAGGTAGAGCAGCGCTTTATTATGGACAGACTTATCCCCATCTTAGCTACTGTTGCATCATTATGTTTTGACCATGACAGTTTACAATCCAGGGTTACTCCAAGCAGTTTAGTCACCTCAACTTGCTCAATTTCCACATTACTTATTACAAGATTTAGTTGAGGTTTAGTGAATGATTAGTCCCAAATACAATGCTTTTAGATTTTGAAATATTTTGGACTAACTTATTCCTTGCCACCTATTCTGAAACTAACTGCAGCTCTTTGTTAAGTGTTGCAGTCATTTCAGTCGCTGTAGTAGCTGACGTGTATAGTGTTGAGTCAGCCTCATACATAGACACACTGGCTTTACTCAAAGCCAGTGGCATGTCGTTAGAAAATATTGAAAAAAGTAAGGAGCCTAGACAGCTGCCCTGGGGAATTCCTGATTCTACCTGGACTATGTTAGAGGATTCCATTAAAGAACACCCTCTGTGTTCTGTTAGACAGGCAACTAATTATCCACAATATAGCAGGGGATGTAAAGCCATAACATATACAGTGGGGGAAAAAAGTATTTAGTCAGCCACCAATTGTGCAAGTTCTCCCACTTAAAAAGATGAGAGAGGCCTGTAATTTTCAATCATAGGTACACGTCAACTATGACAGACAAATTGAGAAAAAAAAATCCAGAAAATCACATTGTAGGATTTTTTATGAATTTATTTGCAAATTATGGTGGAAAATAAGTATTTGGTCACCTAAAAACATGCAAGATTTCTGGCTCTCACAGACCTGTAACTTCTTCTTTAAGAGGCTCCTCTGTCCTCCACTCGTTACCTGTATTAATGGCACCTGTTTGAACTTGTTATCAGTATAAAATACACCTGTCCACAACCTCAAACAGTCACACTCCAAACTCCACTATGGCCAAGACCAAAGAGCTGTCAAAGGACACCAGAAACAAAATTGTAGACCTGCACCAGGCTGGGAAGACTGAATCTGCAATAGGTAAGCAGCTTGGTTTGAAGAAATCAACTGTGGGAGCAATTATTAGGAAATGGAAGACATACAAGACCACTGATAATCTCCCTCGATCTGGGGCTCCACGCAAGATCTCACCCCGTGGGGTCAAAATGATCACAAGAACGGTGAGCAAAAATCCCAGAACCACACGGGGGGACCTAGTGAATGACCTGCAGAGAGCTGGGACTAAAGTAACAAAGCCTACCATCAGTAACACACTACGCCGCTAGGGACTCAAATCCTGCAGTGGCAGACGTGTCCCCCTGCTTAAGCCAGTACATGTCCAGGCCCATCTGAAGTTTGCTAGAGTGCATTTGGATGATCCAGAAGAGGATTGGGAGAATGTCATATGGTCAGATAAAACCAAAATAGAACTTTTTGGTAAAAACTAAACTCGTCGTGTTTGGAGGACAAAGAATGGTGAGTTGCATCCAAAGAACACCATACCTACTGTGAAGCATGGGGGTGGAAACATCATGCTTTGGGGCTGTTTTTCTGCAAAGGGACCAGGACGACTGATCCGTGTAAAGGAAAGAATGAATGGGGCCATGTATCGTGAGATTTTGAGTGAAAAACTCCTTCCATCAGCAAGGGCATTGAAGATTAAACGTGGCTGGGTCTTTCAGCATGACAATGATCCCAAACACACGCCCGGGCAATGAAGGAGTGGCTTCGTAAGAAGCATTTCAAGGTCCTGGAGTGGCCTAGACAGTCTCCAGATCTCAACCCCATAGAAAATATTTGGAGGGAGTTGAAAGTCTGTGTTGCCCAGTGACAGCCCCAAAACATCACTGCTCTAGAGGAGATCTGCATGGAGGAATGGGCCAAAATACCAGCAACAGTGTGTGAAAACCTTGTGAAGACTTACAGAAAACGTTTGACCTGTGTCAATGCCAACAAAGGGTATATAACAAAGTATTGAGAAACTTTTGTTATTGACCAAATACTTATTTTCCACCATGATTTGCAAATAAATTCATTAAAAATCCTACAATGTGATTTTCTGGATTTTTTTCCCTCATTTTCTCTGTCATAGTTGACGTGTACCTATGATGAAAATTACAGGCCTCTCTCATCTTTTTAAGTGGGAGAACTTGCACAATTGGTGGCTGACTAAATACTTTTTTTCCCCACTGTACGTTTTTCCATCAGCAGACTATGATCGATAATGTCAAAAACCGCACTGAAGTCTAACAAAACAGCCCCCACAATATTTTTATCATCAATTTCTCTCAGCCAATCATCAGTCATTTGTGTAAGTACTGTGCTTGTTGAATGTCCTTCCCTATAAGTGTACTGAAAGTCTACTGTCAATTTGTTTACTGTAAAATAGCATTGTATCTGGTCAAACATCATTATTTCCTAAACTTTACTAAGGGTTGGTAACAGGATGATTGGTCAGCTATTTGAGCCAGTTAAGGGGGCTTTACTATTCTTAGGTAGCGGAATGACTTTTGCTTCACTCCAGGCCTGAGGGCACACACATTCTAGTAGGCTTAAATTGAAGATATGGCAAATAGGAGTGGCAATATCGTCCACTATTATCCTTAGAAATTGTCCATCCAAGTTGTCAGACCCCGGTGGCTTGTCATTGTTGATAGACAACAATACTTTTTTAACCTCTTCCACACTCATTTTCCGTAATTCAAAATTACAATTCTTGTCTTTCATAATTTGGTCAGATATACTTGGATGTGTAGTGTCAGCGTTTGTTGCTGGCATGTCATGGCTAAGTTTGCTAATCTTGCCAATGAAAGAATCATTAAAGTAGTTTGCAATATCAGTCGGTTTCGTGATGAATGAGCCGTCTGATTCAATGAATGATGGAGCTGAGTTTGCCTTTTTGCCCAAATTTCATTTAAGGTGCTCCAAAGCTTTTTACTATCATTCTTTATTACATTTACATTTACATTTTAGTCATTTAGCAGACGCTCTTATCCAGAGTGACTTACAGTTTTCATACCCCCTGTGGGAATCGAACCCACAACCCTGGCGTTGCAAACGCCATGCTCTATCAACTGAGCTATATCCCTTTATGTCATTTATCTTTGTTTCATAGAGTAGTTTCTTCTTCTTTTTATTCAGTTTAGTCACATTATTTCTCAATGTGCAATACGTTTGCCAATCGGTTGTGCAGCCAGACTTATTTGCCATTCCTTTTGCCTCATCCCTCTCAACCATACAATTTGTCAATTCCTCATCAATCCACTGGGATTTTTAAAAAAATTACAGTAATTTTCTTAATGGGTGCATGCTTATTAGTAACTGAGATAAGCTATTTCATGAATGTGTCAAGTGCAATGTCTGTTTGCTCCTCATTACACACCATGGACCAACAAATATTCTTTACATCAACAACATTGGAATCACTACAAAACTTATTGTATGACCTCTTATACACTATATTAGGCCCAGCCTTTGGAACTTTGGCCTTTCTAGATATGGCTACTATGTTGTGATCACTACATCCGATGGATCTGTATACTGCTTTCAAGTACATTTCTGCAGCATTAGTAAAGATGTGATCAATACATGTTTGATTATTTTATTCCTATGCTGTTTGTAACTACACTGGTAGGTTGACTGATGACCTGAACCAGGTTGCAGGCACTGATTACAGTTTGAAGCTTTTTCTTGAGTGGGCAGCTTGATGAAAGCCAGTCAATACTTAATATTTAAATCACCCAGAAAATATACCTCTCTGTTCATATCACATCCATTATTAAGAATTTCACATGTTATCCAGATACTGACTGTTAGCACTTGGTTGTCTATAGCAGCTTTAGGTGAGGCAGATGAACCTGTAGCCATATTACTTCAACAGTATTTAACATGAGATCCTCTCTAATCTTTACAGGAATGTGGTTCTGAATATAAACAGCAACACCTCCACCACTGGCATTTCTGTATTTTCTCTAAATGTTAAAACCTTGTATTGTTACCACTGTATCATCAAAGGTATTGTCTAAGTGAGTTTCAGAGATAGTCAGAATATGAAAGTCATCTGTTACTAGAGAGTTATTAATTTCATGAACCTTGTTTCTTAAGCTACATATGTTAACGTGGCTATTTTGAGCACTTTTCTGGGATGCTTGCTTGTTTTCATTACTTTACTGGGAAGCTTAGAAGAAGTAGATATTCTCACGTTATTTATGTTAGTGCAGGGTGAGCTGCACACAGTGGACTTCCTACTAGGGCACACCACCTTAGTGCTAACAGTATAAATCTGGTTCTTAGGCACATGATTGCTGCATACAATAGCTGTAGGATCAGCAGAGGCATTCAGGGCAGTTAGAGGGACATAAATTAGGTTACTTACATTATGTCTACCAATGCACCTGGTATAATGTACATTTTCTAAAGCATTATGATGACTCAGCGACACAAATGGTAGGGATTAACTGAGCTGGGCTTGGGTCATTGATAAATCATTGTCTCAACGCAGCCTTATGATGCCGTGAATGGATCCAGGAGCCCAAATGATTTGGTGGATCCCATCCTCCTTATAAAACGTGTTTTGTTTCCAAAAGGTATTGAAATTGTCAACAAAAGTTACACCCATTGAGCTGCAATAATCACGTAGCCAGTTGTGAAGAGAAAGAATCCTGCTAAAGCGTTCAATGCCACGATTCAGAGAGGGCACAGGGCCAGATATGATGGGTATTTTGTTAGTGTCTAGCAGATAGTCAATCAGTTCTTAAAAATCCAGTTTCAACTGTTCAGAGCTGCCCTTCATAATGTCATTAAAACCCACATGGACTACGATACAATTGATTTCCATGTCCTGGCGTAGTACATTCAGGAGCAGCTTAGTAATGTCATTTACTCGAGCTCCGGCATATTACATTATTTTTGCACCAGGAACGGTCACATTTCTTACCACGGAGCTTCCCAAAATCACTGCTGGCGAGAAGGACGAGGAAAATCCGCCCACTCCCACGCTTCACGGGATTCAGAGAACCGTTCAAGGACGGGCGAAAGGCAGGATAACTTGAGCCCGTGATGTTGGCTCTGACAGGACTTAATTTGTTGTTGATTATTTAATTATTATTTTGTTGTTTATGCTGAGCCCCATATGATTTTTCCTATCAATACACCATTGCACTTAACACGTTTCCTTTAAGTAAGGATAACTTGAGCCCGTAGCTCCCGGTGCAGGCCTCCGACAGATGGAGAAGCCCCGCTCGATCCAGAGCAGGGACGGAAGGTTGCAGACGCTCTGACCCAGTGCAAGATAGAGTCAGTGCAATAGTTCGGGTACCATTAATTGACTATTTAGCAGTCTGGCTATTTAGCAGTCTTATGGCTTGGGGGTAGAAGCTGTGACGCGAGCATATCAGACAAACTAAATGCCTTTTATGCTCGCTTTTGAGGAACGCAACACTGAACCATGCATGAGAGCACTAGCTGTTCTTGAAAACTGTGTGATCACACTCTCTGTAGCTGATGTGAGTTAGACCTTTGGACAGGTTAACATTCAGGGCCAGACAGATTACCAGGACTCAGAGCATGCATTGACCAGCTGGCAAGTGTCTTCACTGACATTTTTAACCTTCCCTGACCCAGTCTGTAATACCTCCATGTTTCAAGCAGACCACCATAGTCCCTGTGCCCAACAACGCCAAGGTAACCTGTCTAAATGACTGTCGCCCCATAGCACGCACATCTGTAACCATAAAATGCTTTGAAAGGCTGGTCATGGCTCACATCAACACCATCTCCCAGACACCCACTCCAATTCGCATGCCACCCCAACAGATCCACAGATGCACAATCTCTATTCCACCCCACACTGCCCTTGCCCACCAGAACAAGAGGAATACCTATGTGAGAATGCTGTTTATTGACTACAGCTCAGCATTCAACACCATAGTGCCCTCCAAGCTTATCACTAAACTAAGGACACTGGGACTGAACACCTCCCTCTGTAACTGGATCCTGTACTTCTCAACCATGACTGCGTGGCCGTGCGCAATGCCAACAACATCATCAAGTTGGCTAACGACATGACTGATTACCGACCACGATGAGGCAGCCTATAGGATGTCAGAGACCTGGTAGTGTGGTGCCAGGACAACAACCTCTCCCTTAACATCAGCAAGACAAAAGGAGCTGATCGTGGACTACAGGAAACGGGGGGGAGAGCACGCCCCCATCCACATCGATGGGGCTGTAGTGGAGCGGGTCGAGAGCTTCAAGTTCCTCTGTGTCCACATCACTAAGGAATTAACATGGTCCACACTCACCTGCACACTTGTGAAGTGGGCACGACAGCGCCTCTTCCCCCTCAGCAGGCTGAAAAGATTTGGCATTAATTTGGTTTATTCGGATGCCCATTAGCTTTTGCTGAAGCAGCAGCTATTCTTCCTGGTCCACACAAAAACATAAAACACGACAAGTAACAAAATACTAATACACTGATAGACAAGAACAGTCACACAAATGTAAAACCCAGCAACATACAACAATACAACTAAAAAATAATGTGTGTGTAGATTGTGTGTGTTAGTGTGATTGTGTGTTTGTGTGCGTGTGTTTGTGGGTGTGTTACTTCACAGTCCCTACTGTGATGTTGTTTCATAAAATGTAAGGTCATTTTGCTGTTTGCTTGAGTAATTGGAGATGGAAGGGAGTTTCATGCGATCATGGCTCTGTATATGCTTGCGTTACGTGTGCGAGCATTGCTAAATACATTTGCACGTTATTCAAACTGCCTAGCCAGGCACTAAAATAGAATCTGGTTCTATTTTTCACGCTTGACGTGCTGCAAGTCCCGCCTCTCCCATCTCCTCATTGTTTTTTAGGTGCATATACCCACGTGTGTGATTGAAAGCTGAACTGAGGTCCACACTCCAGTCCAGTTGATAATGGTAAATCACCTTAAAATTGGTTGCCAACTGCCATATAAAGTCCACAGAAGAAGAAGAAGAAGAAGAAGAAGAAGAAGAAGAAGAAGAAGAAGAAGAAGAAGAAGAAGAAGAAGAAGAAGAAGAAGAAGAAGAAGAAGAAGAAGAAGAAGAAGAAGAAGAAGAAGAAGAAGAAGAAGAAGAAGAAGAAGAAGAAGAAGAAGAAGAAGAAGAAGAAGAAGAAGAAGAAGAAGAAGAAGAAGAAGAAGAAGAAGAAGAAGAAGAAGAAGAAGAAGAAGAAGAAGAAGAAGAAGAAGAAGAAGAAGAAGAAGAAGAAGAAGAAGAAGAAGAAGAAGAAGAAGAAGAAGAAGAAGAAGAAGAAGAAGAAGAAGAAGAAGAAGAAGAAGAAGAAGAAGAAGAAGAAGAAGAAGAAGAAGAAGAAGAAGAAGAAGAAGAAGAAGAAGAAGAAGAAGAAGAAGAAGAAGAAGAAGAAGAAGAAGAAGAAGAAGAAGAAGAAGAAGAAGAAGAAGAAGAAGAAGAAGAAGAAGAAGAAGAAGAAGAAGAAGAAGAAGAAGAAGTTACTAGAAACTAAGTACATTTCCCCTTTTATCTGTGGATGAATTGTCGGAGTAGAGAACACACGATTCTGTGTGACTCAAAATGGGTCAAAATTCTGCAAAGATATAGAAAAAAAAACACCTTGTGCATTTCAGGTAAAATAGCAACCCAGTGTTTATATCCCAGGACAAATGATCTAGCAACAACAAGCTAGCTAGCTAAATGTCCATGAATGTTTAATGTGTTTCGACCTGTCCCCAAATTAATATAGTTGGTTCAGAGTCACCACCTTCAACCCCTAAACTCCATAAAAGTGTGGGTTTGATTAAGGTAACTAAGTAAATACTGGTAAATAAATACTCCCACGCTTCACAGGATTCAGAGAACCCTTCAAGGACGGGGGAGAGGCAGGATAACCTGAGCCCGTAGCTCCCGGCGCCTGGTGCCTCCGACAGATGGAGAAGCCGACGCTGTGGCCCCATCCGATGATACCCCCAAACAGGGCAAACCAGGCAGGATATAACCCCACCCACTTTGCCAAAGCACAGCCCCCACAGACAAGGCTGAGTATAGCCCACGAAGATCTCCTCCACCGCACGAGCCAGAGGGGGTGACAAACCGGACAGGAAGCTCAGGTCTGTGACTCAACCCACTCAAGTGACACACCCATCCTAGGGGACGGCATCGAAGAGCACTAATAAGCCAGTGACTCAGCCCCCGTAATAGGGTCAGAGACAGAGAATCCCAGTGGAGAGAGGGGAGGGGAGCCGGCCAGGCAGAGACAGCAAGGGCGGTTCGTCGCTCCAGTGCCTTACCGTTCACCTTCGCACCCCTGGCCAAGACTACACTCAATCATAGGACCTACTGAAGAGATGAGTCTTCAGTAAAGACTTAAAGGTCAAGACCGAGTCTGCGTCTCTCACATGGATAGGCAGACCATTCCATAAAAATGGAGCTCTATAGGAGAAAGCCCTGCCTCCAGCTGTTTGCTTAGAAATTCTAGGGACAATAAGGAGGCCTGCGTCTTGTGACCATAGCGTGGGTGTCCTCCTGAGTGGCGCAGTGGTCTAAGGCTGTGCACTAGAGATCCTGGTTCGAATCCAGGCTCTGTCGTAGCCGGCCGCGACCGGGAGACCCATGGGGCGGCGCACAATTGGCCCAGGGTAGGGGAGGGAATGGCCGGCAGGGATGTAGCTCAATTGGTAGAGCATGGCGTTTGCAACGCCAGGGTTGTGGGTTCAATTCCAGTATGAAAAAAAAAAATTATGCACTCACTAACTGTAAGTTGCTCTGGATAAGAGCATCTGCTAAATGACTAAAATGTGTAAGTGTAGGTATGTACGGCAGGACCAAATCGTAGAGATAGCTAGGAGCAAGCCCATGTAATGCTTTGTAGGTTAGCAGTAAAACCATGAAATCAGCCCTAGCCTAAACAGGAAGCCAGAGGCTAGCACTGGAGTAATATTATCAACCTTTTTGGTTCTAGTCAAGATTCTAGCATCCGTGTTTAGCACTAACTGAAGGTTATTTAGTGCTTTGTCTGGGTAGCCGGAGAGTAGAGCATTGCAGTAGTCTAATCTAGATGTGACAAAAGCATGGATTAGCTTTCCTGCATCATTTTTGGACAAAACATTTCAGAGTTTTGCAATGTTACGAAGATGGAAAAAAGCTGTCCTTTAAATATTTTGGATATAAGAGAGATCAGGGTACAGAGTAACTCTGAGGTCCTTCAGTTTTATTTGAGATGACTGTACAACCATCAAGATTAATTGTCAGATCCAACAGCAGATCTCTTTGTTTCTTGGGACCTAGAACTAGCATCTCTGTTTTGTCTGAGTTTAAAAGTAAAACATTTACCACCATCCATTTCCTTTTGTCTGAAACACAGGCTTCCAGGGTCGGCAATTTTGGGGCTTCACCAAGTTTCATCAAAATGTCCAGCTGTGTGTCGTCCGCATAGCAATGAAAGTTGACTTTGTGTTTCCGAATGACATCACCAAGAGGTAGAATATATAGTGAAAACAATAGTGGTCCCAAACTGGAACCTTGAGGAATGCCAAAACGTACAATTGATTTGTCAGAGGAAAAACCATCCACAGAGACGAACTGATATCTTTCCGACAGATAAGATCTAAACCAGACAAGAACTTGTCCGTGTAGACCAATTAGGGTTTCTAATTTCTCCAAAAGAATGTGTTGATCTATGGTGTCAAAAGCAGCACTAAGGTCTAGGAGAACGAGGACAGATGCAGAGCCTTGGTCTGACGCCATTAAAAGGACATTTACCACCTTCACGAGTGCAGTCTCAGTGCTGTGATGGGGTCTAAAACCAGACTGAAGCGTTTCATATAAATTATTTTGTCTTCAGGAAGGCAGTGAGTTGCTGCGCAACATATTTTTCTAAAATATTTGAGAGGAATGGGAGATTCGATATAGGCCGATAGTTTTTTACATTTTCCGGGTCAAGGTTTGGCTTTTTCAAGAGAGGCTTTATTACTGCCACTTTTAGTGAGTTTGGTTCACATCCGGTGGATAAGGAGCCATTTATTATGTTCAACATAGGTGGGCCAAGCACAGGAAGTAGCTCTATCAGTAGTTTAGTTGGAATAGGGTCCAGTAGGCAGCTTGAAGGTTTAGAGGCCATCACTATTTTCATGAATGTCTCAAGAGATAAAGGATTAAAAAAACTTGAGTGTCTCCATTGATCCTAGGTCCTGGCAGTTCTCTGCAGACTCAGGACAACTGAGCTTTGGCGAAATACGCAGATTCAAAGAGGAGTCTGTAATTTGCTTTCTAATTATCATTATCTTTTCATTGAAGAAGTTCATGAATTCATCACTGCTGAAGTGAAAGCCATCCTCTCTTGTTGAATGCTGCTTTATAGTTGCGACAGTATTACAATATTTTGGGTGATTGTTCTTATTCTCCACAATTAGGTTGGAAAAATAGGATGATCGAGCAGCAGTGCAGGCTCTTCGATATTGCACGGTACTGTCTTTCCAAGTTAGTCGGAAGACTTCCAGTTTGGTGGAGCGCCATTTCTGGAAGCTTGCTTCAGGGCTCTGGTATTTTCTGTATACCAGGGAGCAAATTTCTAGTGACAAATGTTTTTGTTTTTATGGGTGCGACTGCATCTAGGGTATTACGTAAGGTTACATTTAGATCCTCAGTTAGGTGGTTAACCAATTTTTTTACTCTGACGTCCTTGGGTAGGTGGAGGGAGTCTGGAAGGGCATCTAGGAAACTTTGGGATGTCCGAGAATTGATAGCACTGCTTTTGATGATCCTTGGTTGGGGTCTGAGCAGAGATTTTGTTGCGATTGCAAAAGTAATAAGATGGTGTGTCCGATAGTCCAGGATTATGAGGAAAAACATTTAGATCCACAATATTTATTCCACGGGACAAAACTAGATCCAGGGTATGACTGTGGCAATGAGTAGGTCCGGAGACATGTTGGACAAAACCCACTGAGTCGATGATGGCTCCGAAAGCCTTTTGGGGTGGGTCTGTGGACTTTTCCATGTGAATATTAAAGTCACCAAAAATTTGAATATTATCTGCCATGATTACAAGGTCCGATAGGAACACTGTATACGGCCCAGGAGGCCTGTAAACAGTAGCTATAAAAAGTGATTGAGTAGGCTGCATAGATTTCATGACTAGAAGCTCAAAATAAGAAAAAGCGGACATTTTGGGGGGGTAAATTAAAATGTGCTTTCGTAAATGTTAGCAACACCTCCGCCTTTGCGGGATGCGCGGGGGATATGGTCACTAGTGTAACCAGGAGGAGAGGCCTCATTTAACACAGTAAATGAATCAGGCTTGAGCCATGTTTCAGTCAGGCCAATCACATCAAGATTATGATCAGTGATTAGTTAATTGACTATGACTGCCTTGGAAGTGAGGGATCTAACATTAAGTAGCCCTATTTTGAGATGTGAGATATTATCACAATCTCTTTCAATGATGACAGGAATGGAGGAGGTCTTTATTCCAGTGAGATTGCTGAGGCCAACACCACCATGTTTAGTTTTGCCCAACCTAGATCAAGGATAGACACGGTCTCATTGGGGATAGCTGAGCTGACTACACTGACTGTGCTAGTGGCAGACTCCACTAAGCTGGCCAGCTGGCTAACAGCCTGCTGCCTGGCCTGCACCCTATCTCATTGTGGAGCTAGAGGAGTTAGAGCCCTGTCTATGTTGGTAGATAAGATGAGAGCACCCCTCCAGCTAGGATGGAGTCCATCACTCCTCAGCAGGCCAGGCTTGGTCCTGTTTGTGGGCGTCCCAGAAAGATGGCCATTTATCTACAAATTCTATCTTTTGGGAGGGGCAGAAAACAGTTTTCAACCAGCGATTGAGTTGTGAGACTCTGCTGTAGAGCTCATCACTCCTCCCCCTAACTGGGAGGGGCCAGAGACAATTACTGCTGTAGAGCTCATCACTCCTCCCCCTAACTGGGAGGGGCCAGAGACAATTACTGCTGTAGAGCTCATCACTCCTCCCCCTAACTGGGAGGGGCCAGAGACAATTACTGCTGTAGAGCTCATCACTCCTCCCCCTAACTGGGAGGGGCCAGAGACAATTACTGCTGTAGAGCTCATCACTCCTCCTAACTGGGAGGGGCCAGAGACAATTACTGCTGTAGAGCTCATCACTCCTCCTAACTGGGAGGGGCCAGAGACAATTACTGCTGTAGAGCTCATCACTCCTCCTAACTGGGAGGGGCCAGAGACAATTACTGCTGTAGAGCTCATCACTCCTCCTAACTGGGAGGGGCCAGAGACAATTACTGCTGTAGAGCTCATCACTCCCCCTAACTGGGAGGGGCCAGAGACAATTACTGCTGTAGAGCTCATCACTCCTCCTAACTGGGAGGGGCCAGAGACAATTACTGCTGTAGAGCTCATCACTCCCCCTAACTGGGAGGGGCCAGAGACAATTACTGCTGTAGAGCTCATCACTCCCCCTAACTGGGAGGGGCCAGAGACAATTACTGCTGTAGAGCTCATCACTCCTCCTAACTGGGAGGGGCCAGAGACAATTACTGCTGTAGAGCTCATCACTCCTCCCCCTAACTGGGAGGGGCCAGAGACAATTACTGCTGTAGAGCTCATCACTCCCCCTAACTGGGAGGGGCCAGAGACAATTACTCAATGCCGACATCCTTCTAGCTAATTTACACGCTGAAGCTATGTTGCAGTGTTTCATCCTAACATCGTTGGTGCTGACGTGGATAACAATATCCCTGTACTCTCTACACTCACCAGTTTTAGCCTTAGCCAGCACCCTCTTCAGATTAGCCTTTACGTCAGTAGCCCTGCCCCCTGGTAAACAGTGTATGATCCATGGATGATTATTTTTAAGTCTAATATTGCGGGTAATGGAGTAGATATCACTAGGGTTTTCAATTTGTCAGAGCTAATAGTGGGAGGCTTCGGTGGCTCAGACCCCGTAACGGGTGGAGGAGAGACCTGAGAAGGCTGAGCCTCTGACTCCGACTCGTTGCTTAATGGGGAGAAACGGTTGAAAGTTTCTGTCGGCTGAATGAGTGACACCGGTTGAGCATGCCGACAGCATTTCTTTCCAGAAGCCTTGAGAAGTCCAGATAAAGGGTCCGGGGTGAAAAAGTTACATGAAAAAAGTTGTGCAAGGAAAAAATCTAAGACGTTGGTAAATGTGTTAAATGCAGATTTTGATTAAACGGTTATTAAAAGTAAAAACCCAAAAGTTTGGCAGATATCCAAGTAGCAACAAACAGCACAGCAGTACAGAGACAAGTCCGGAAGTAACACTCAACAGTACAGAGACAAGAAGAGTCCGGAAGTAACACTCAGCAGTACAGAGACAAGTCCGGAAGTAACACTCAACAGTACAGAGACAAGTCCGGAAGTAACACTCAACAGTACAGAGACAAGTCCGGAAGTAACACTCAGCAGTACAGAGACAAGAAGAGTCCGGAAGTTGTGACTTTGTGGTCTTTGCGATGTAAAAGGCGTGTTCCGTGTTGTGTTCTACGCTGTTTTAACTGTTTTCTGTACAGTAGGAGCATACTGTGGACACTTATGAGGAAATCTCAGATGTATCTCATTGGACATAAATATGCTGACTTCTAAGAAGTGTCCCGGTCTGGCCTATAACTACAGGACTTGCTAACAGACGGGTAGATCAAGTTTCTTCGCGGTGCGGTCACACCAGTTGAACGAATGATCCACATCTCCAAACACCTATCGACGAGACCTATCCTGCTCAGACAGAAGCAAACATCCCAGAGGTGACCCTGCGGAACGCACTGTTTGCTCATTCAAGACTGACTAAGTTTCCAATCCATCCTTCGGCTGTGAGCTACTTCAGCCTGCTGGCCTTAACACAACTGTCGAGAGACACTTGGGTATCAAACCTTTCCCTGTCTCCATTTGTTGCTCCATCCTAATAGAATCCAACTGGGCAGGCGACACCGACGTGCAAGTCATTTACCCTATACAATAAACCCTATTGCACTCTTCACTTCCTCTGAAAATGGTGCTGTGCGTGTACAGTGATGGAAGTCATTGAGTATTGTAAGAGAGCAGGTCTAATGTACAAACCAAATGATCAATACCATGTCCATGTCTATTCCTGGTTGGAGACCTCTCTATAGTTTCACGGTTGTGAAAGCCTATGTTGATGTAGCCCTCTCACATGTTCTCTTTCAATGAATAAGAACCAAATCATTCTCAAAAGTCCTGAGTTGAGTACGAAGCCTATTCAAACTGACCTGTGGAGATTCTTACCTCAGTAACTGTGTTGTATCTCATTGTACCCTTGTTATGATAATTATTTAACTAACTATTTCAGTGTCCCTGTGCGTCTCCCAAAAGGTTGTAATGCTTTTGGATCAAGAAAAGGACAGAGTCCCGGTCTGCATAGTCAGGCCTTTATTCATTGAGAATTCTGCCACAAAATGGTCGTACAATATTTTTATACGCACACGTCATACAAAAAATCCCACCCCTCTTTAGGCGGGTTGTAGTTTTCCACTTGAAAACTGCTCTCCTGACCATCAGGTCACACACACACGCGCACACACACGCACACGCACGTGCACACACGTTCTTATCATAGTCTACTCTCTGCATTCCTCAGTTATCGCCGTTCTCACAATATTCTGACTGTCTCACTGTACTTCTAACTAAGCTACACATATTATCAGATTATAGTCTTATGATTCTAACACTTTTCACACAGTTTCGGAGTGTAATAAATAGTCACTACTAAGAAAGTACTAATCATCCTTAAAACAAGAACATTTCACAACTATATTTAAGGGTGGAACATTTAGTCATTACTTTTAACCTGTTTATATTTTAATTTCTATATCAACCCTGTCTTGATATAGTATCTCTTAATTACCACATTTTCCAACTTATTTAGTCATGTAAATAAAACCTTGAATTAATTGTTTGTGGTATTGAAGTCATTCGCGAGAGACTGGGTTTTTGCCATTCCATGTCTATTCAGAAAGAGAACATAGATTAAGACTATTGTTGATATAGTGATTAATAATGGTTAATGATAAGTACTGATAGAGTTAATTCAAGGGTTTCTCTATATCCAACCCTTAATGGTGGCCCAGCGGTCTAAGGTCACTGCATCTCAGTGCTTGAGGCGTCACTACAGACCCCCTGGTTTGATTCCAGGCTGTATCACAACCGGCCGTGATTGGGAGTCCCATAGGGCGGCGCACAATTGGCCCTGCGTCGTCCGGGTTTGGCCGGTGTAGGCCGTCATTGTAAATAAGAATTTGTTCTTAACTGACTTGCCTAGTTAAATAAAGGTCAAATAAAATAAAAAATAAAAATGGTGCCTCTCTTAGATTAATCTGGATAGGACAACCATAATAATCACATACATCAGATCAATTCATTATTCCAGTAATTAATCAGTAAATGATCTTGAATATCAATATTACGTAATAATAGTGTGTGTGTGTGTGTGTGTGTGTGTGTGTGTGTGTGTGTGTGTGTGTGTGTGTGTGTGTGTGTGTGTGTGCTGTCAGCAGCAGACGGATGCTAGCACTCCTTCAGACTCTCAGAGCCTTCCTTCCACTCAGGACAAAAACACACCCACAGCTGCTGTTAGGAAGGAGAGGGGAGGAGAAGAGAGCGAGAGAGAGAGAGAGAGAGAGAGAGGGGGAGGGAGAGAGAGGGAGAGAGAGAGAGAGAGGGGCGAGAGAGGGGAGAGAGAGAGAGAGAGGGGGGGGAGAGAGAGAGAGAGAGAGAGAGAGAGAGAGAGAGGGGGGGAGAGAGAGAGAGAGAGAGAGAAAGAGAGAGGGGGGGAGAGAGAGAGAGAAAGAGAGAGGGGGGGAGAGAGAGAGAGGGGGGGAGAGAGAGAGAGAGAGCGAGAGAGAGAGAGGGGGAGAGAGAGAGAGAGAGAGAGCGAGAGAGGGGGGAGAGAGAGAGAGAGAGAGAGCGAGAGAGGGGGAGAGAGAGAGGGGGGAGAGAGAGAGAGAGGGGGAGAGAGAGAGAGAGAGAGAGAGAGAGAGAGAGAGAGAGAGAGAGAGAGAGAGAGAGAGAGAGAGAGAGAGAGAGAGAGAGAGAGAGAGAGAGAGAGAGAGAGAGAGAGAGAGAGAGAGAGAGAGCCAGCGAGGGACAGTGGATCAACCAGTTTGGTCACATCACTCAACTGTCTGCGTAGGTGCGCATGGGTGTTATCGTGTGTATCAGAGTTTCACTCAGTCATGGTGAATCAGGAGTCATGGTGAATCATGTAAATATCCGGTGGATCCGTCTACAAATGATATTATCATGATGTGAGTGGAGCTACTGAGACGTGATCCACCTGGCCCTTAGTCCGGGTATTGAGACAACTCTATGTCTGTGTTCCGTACCTCTCTTAACTGTGTTCAGTACCTCTCTATGTCTGTGTTCCGTACCTCTCTTAACTGTGTTCCGTACCTCTCTTAACTGTGTTCCGTACCTCTCTATGTCTGTGTTCCGTACCTCTCTATGTCTGTGTTCCGTACCTCTCTTAACTGTGTTCCGTACCTCTCTTAACTGTGTTCCGTACCTCTCTTAACTGTGTTCCGTACCTCTCTATGTCTGTGTTCCGTACCTCTCTATGTCTGTGTTCCGTACCTCTCTTAACTGTGTTCCGTACCTCTCTTAACTGTGTTCCGTACCTCTCTTAACTGTGTTCCGTACCTCTCTATGTCTGTGTTCCGTACCTCTCTTAACTGTGTTCCGTACCTCTCTATGTCTGTGTTCCGTACCTCTCTTAACTGTGTTCCGTACCTCTCTTAACTGTGTTCCGTACCTCTCTATGTCTGTGTTCCGTACCTCTCTTAACTGTGTTCCGTACCTCTCTTAACTGTGTTCCGTACCTCTCTTAACTGTGTTCCGTACCTCTCTATGTCTGTGTTCCGTACCTCTCTATGTCTGTGTTCCGTACCTCTCTTAACTGTGTTCCGTACCTCTCTTAACTGTGTTCCGTACCTCTCTTAACTGTGTTCCGTACCTCTCTAAACTGTGTTCCGTACCTCTCTTAACTGTGTTCCGTACCTCTCTTAACTGTGTTCCGTACCTCTCTTAACTGTGTTCCGTACCTCTCTTAACTGTGTTCCGTACCTCTCTTAACTGTGTTCCGTACCTCTCTTAACTGTGTTCCGTACCTCTCTTAACTGTGTTCCGTACCTCTCTTAACTGTGTTCCGTACCTCTCTTAACTGTGTTCCGTACCTCTCTATGTCTGTGTTCCGTACCTCTCTTAACTGTGTTCCGTACCTCTCTTAACTGTGTTCCGTACCTCTCTTAACTGTGTTCCGTACCTCTCTTAACTGTGTTCCATACCTCTCTAAACTGTGTTCCATACCTCTCTAAACTGTGTTCCGTACCTCTCTTAACTGTGTTCCGTACCTCTCTATGTCTGTGTTCCGTACCTCTCTTAACTGTGTTCCGTACCTCTCTTAACTGTGTTCCGTACCTCTCTTAACTGTGTTCCGTACCTCTCTTAACTGTGTTCCGTACCTCTCTTAACTTAACTGTGTTCCGTACCTCTCTTAACTGTGTTCCGTACCTCTCTTAACTGTGTTCCGTACCTCTCTAAACTGTGTTCCGTACCTCTCTTAACTGTGTTCCGTACCTCTCTATGTCTGTGTTCCGTACCTCTCTTAACTGTGTTCCGTACCTCTCTTAACTGTGTTCCGTACCTCTCTTAACTGTGTTCCGTACCTCTCTTAACTGTGTTCCGTACCTCTCTTAACTGTGTTCCGTACCTCTCTTAACTGTGTTCCGTACCTCTCTTAACTGTGTTCCGTACCTCTCTTAACTGTGTTCCGTACCTCTCTTAACTGTGTTCCGTACCTCTCTTAACTGTGTTCCGTACCTCTCTTAACTGTGTTCCGTACCTCTCTTAACTGTGTTCCGTACCTCTCTTAACTGTGTTCCGTACCTCTCTTAACTGTGTTCCGTACCTCTCTATGTCTGTGTTCCGTACCTCTCTATGTCTGTGTTCCGTACCTCTCTATGTCTGTGTTCCGTACCTCTCTTAACTGTGTTCCGTACCTCTCTTAACTGTGTTCCGTACCTCTCTTAACTGTGTTCCGTACCTCTCTTAACTGTGTTCCGTACCTCTCTTAACTGTGTTCCGTACCTATCTTAACTGTGTTCCGTACCTCTCTAAACTGTGTTCCGTACCTCTCTTAACTGTGTTCCGTACCTATCTTAACTGTGTTCCGTACCTATCTTAACTGTGTTCCGTACCTCTCTTAACTGTGTTCAGTACCTCTCTATGTCTGTGTTCCGTACCTCTCTTAACTGTGTTCCGTACCTCTCTTAACTGTGTTCCGTACCTCTCTTAACTGTGTTCCGTACCTCTCTTAACTGTGTTCCGTACCTCTCTTAACTGTGTTCCGTACCTCTCTTAACTGTGTTCCGTACCTCTCTTAACTGTGTTCCGTACCTATCTTCACCCATAAGAGTCTAAGCCCTGTCTATGCCGGGGGGGGGGAGGGGGGGGGGTCATACCAAAGATAATTTGATACTTGATTTTGAATTTTAAGACCCCTTGAAGTATCAAACAAATACAATAATAACATGATTGCTTTTAGCCCCCCAAAAAATGTATGTCCTGAATAAAAAACATTAGGTCCGGCAAACTCCCTGGACATATTTTCAAGCATGGGTATGCTTGTCATCAGCAAGGACTAGGACGTTTTTATGATACAAATAAATGGACTAGAGCTAATCACAGGCAACATCTTAAAGGAAAACCTGTTTCTGCTTTCCAACAGACACTGGGAGACAAATTATCCTTTCAGCAGGACAATAACCTAAGTCACAAGGTGAAATATGCACTGGATTTTCTTACCAAGACGACATTGAATGTTCCGGTGTGGCCTAGTTACAGTTTTGACTTAAATCGGCTTGAAAATCTATGGCAAGAATTGAAAATGGGTGTCTAGCAATGATAAACAAGCAACTTGACAGAGCTTCAAGAATTATTTAAAGAATATTGTGCAAATACTCTACAATCCAGGTGTGAAAAGCTCTTAGAGACTTACCGAGAAAGACTCACAGCTGTAATCGCTGCCAAAGGTGATTCTAACATGTATTGACTTAGGGGTGTGAATACTTATATGAATTAGATATTTCTGTATTTCATTTTCAATACATTTGCACACATTTCTAAAAACATGTTTTCACTTTGTCATTATGGGGTATTGTGTGTAGATGGGTGAGAAAATAAATAAATGTAATCCATTTTGAATTCAAGCTGTAATTGTGTTCCGTACCTATTCCATAATGTTGAATAAGTCAAGGGGTATGAATACTTAACTGTGTTCAGTACCTATTTTAACTGTGTTCCGTGTCTATCTCTGAAACACAATTAGATAATTCCTTTGATGATACAGTGGTAGCAATACATGGTTATAACATCTACAGAAGAGACAGGAGTGCCAATGGTGGATGTTTTGCTGTTTACATTCCTGTAAAGTTTAGAGAGTATCTCATGTCAAATGCTGTTTAAATAATCAGGCTACAGGTTCACCTGCCTCACCTAAAATTCGTCTAGACTCCCAAGTGCTAAGAGTCAGTATCTGGATAATATGTGTGAAATGCTTGATAATGTACTTGATATCAACAGAGAGGTGTATTTTTATAGCTACTGTTTACAGGCCTCCTGGGACGTATACAGCGTTCCTCACGGAGTTCCCTGAATTCCTATCGGACCTTGTAGTCATGGCAGATAATACTATAATTTTGGGTGACTTCAATATTCACATGGAGAAGTCCACAGACCCACTCCAAAAGGCTTTCGGAGCCATCATCAACTCAGTGGGCAGCAGCTAATGGGGATCCATAATAAATACAAATACAAAACTAAAAAGCAACATTCCCCAAGTGATTATGGCTTTCAATTCAGCAGCGATGAATTCATGAATTTATCGAAGAAAAAAATCATGATCATTAGAAAGCAAATTACAGACTCCTTTTTGAATATGCATATTTCCCTGCACAGAACTGCCAGGACCTCGGATCAATGAAGACACTCAAGTTTTTTTAATCCTGTATCTCTCGACACATTCACGCTAATAGTCATGACCTCTAAACCTTCCATCTGCATACTGGACCCTATTCCAACTAAACTACTGAAAGAGCTACTTCCTGTGCTTGGCCCTCTGTTGAACATAATAAATGGCTCCCTATCCTCTGGATGTGAACCAAACTCACTGAAAGTGGCAGTAATAAAGCCTCTCTTGAAAAAGCCAAACCTTGACCAGGAAAATGTACAAAAATATATCCGCCTATATTTCCAATCTCCCATTCCTCTCAAAAATTGTAGAAAAGGCTGTTACTCGGTAACTCACTGCTCCCGTCTGGTTTTAGACCCCATCATAGTACTGAGACTGCACTCGTGAAGGTGGTAAATGACCTTTTAATGGCGTCAGACCAAGGGTCCTGCGTCTGTTCTCGTGCCCCCTACACCTTAGTGTCACTTTTCACACCATCGATCACCACATTCTTCTGAAGAGATTGGAAACCCTAAATTGGTCTACACGGACAAGTTCTTGCCTGGTTTAGATCTTATCTGTCGGAAAGATATCAGTTCGTCTCTGTGGATGGTTTGTCCTCTGAAAAATCTATGGTAAGTTTCGGTGTTCCTCAAGGTTTCGTTTTAGGACCACTATTGTTTTCACTATATATTCTATCTCATTCAGAAACACAATGTCAACTTTCACTGCTGTTTCATTTTGATGAAACATGGTGAAGCCCCAAAATTGCCTACCTGGAAGACTGTGTTTCAGACATAAGGACGAGGAGGGCGGCAAATGTTTTACTTTTAAACCTCGGACAAAACAGTGATGCTAGTTCTAGGTCCCAAGAAACAAAGAGATCTGCTGTTTGACCTGACAATTAATCTTGATGGTTGTACAGTCGTCTCAAATAAAACTGTGAAGGACCTCTGCGTTACTCTGGACCCTGATCTCTCTTTTGACGAACATACAAAAAAAGGTCAAAAAATGATGCAGAAAAACTAATCCATGATTTTATCTCTTCAAGATGAGACTACTGCAATGCTCTACTCACCGGCTACCCGGATAAAGCACTAAATAAACTTCAGTTAGTTCTAAACACGGCTTCTAGAATCTTGACTAGAACAAAAAAATGATATATTACTCCAGTGCCAGACCATGAGACTGGCTTCCTGTTAAGGCTAGGGCTTCCTGTTAAGGCTTCCTGTTAAGGCTAGGGCTTCCTGTTAAGGCTAGGGCTGATTTCAAGGTTTTAGTGCTAACCTACAAAGCATTAAATTGACTTGCTCTTACATATCTCCCCGACTTGGTCGTGCCGTACACATACGGTCACAAGACGCAGGCCTACTAATTGTATAAAATCGAGCACACCGCCAGGCAATCTCCATAGACAAACATTGGCAGTAGAATTGCACGTACTGAAGAGCTCAGTGACTTTCAACGTGGCACTGTCAAAGGATGCCACTTTTCCAACAAGTCATTTCATCATATTTCTGCCCTGCTAGAGCTGCCCCGGTCAACTGTAAGCGCTGTTATTGTGAAGAGGAAACAAAGGCTCAGCAACAACGGCTCAGCCGCGAAGTGGTAGGCCACACAAAATTGCACCACCATTGCACTGCACACTTCCCTATCCCATCTGGACAAAAGGAATATCTATGTAAGAATGCTGTCCATTGACTCAGCCCTCAACAGGCTGAGTCAATGACTGGGGCTGACTGGGGCTCTGACTAGGGCTGTGGCGGTCATTCAATTTTGTCAGCTGGTGATTGTCAAGCAAATAACTGCCGGTCTCGCGGTAAATTACCATTAATTAACATACACGCATTTAGCATCTCCTGGCTTCCACGCATAGCCTAGAAGCCACTGATGCAGACCTTTGGAACATCTACATGTTAAAAAGTCTAATAAATCCATGTGATATAGCCTACACCATCACAATACATCCATTATTTATTTTAGACAGGTCTAAAGAAGCATGATATGAAGAAAATGTAGTCTATTTGTAGTCTCTGTTACTCCTATGAACAGAGAAAGTGAAATATTCCTTGATATTAAAAAAGACCCAAGCCACTACTAATAACAACAAGCCTATAGATCCACTTTCCTACTCATTCATCACTGCTGCAGTGCTTGTTGTAGCGCTGAGAGGAAATAGGAAGAACGCGCATTTCATGGCTTATAAAAGTGTTGAATACAAAGTGTTGACATTGCTGAGTAAGAACTGAAACATGAACTCACTCATAAAAACAGCAGCTCTTTGCTATATTCGTTGACAGTCTCTCTCTCTAGTCACGGTTTTAAATGTTTTGAAATCTCACAGTATCAATTTCGCTGTAGCTTTCTTTTACGCCTGCTACGTTACTGCGGACACGGTAATCTGAGCCATCCGATTGGCCAGCGGTAGGCCTATAGTGCACTTGATTTGCTCTTTGGGCACCGCCAGGAAGTCAGAGTTTGTACCTTCAGACACATGAAATGGTTCAAAAATGGCAACAATTCGCCTACCCGGCGCACAAGGCTACTTTATCTTCGGGTTTTTTTACAGAAATGTTTGGCGATCGACTAGGAATCGACCGGTTGGTGATCACTGCTCTAGAAAGTTGAGTGAAGTTCAGTCTTGTGCTTCTCTCTGTGGGCGGATATTTGGGAGCTGCGCTGCAGTCTCAGGGCTACTCAGTTTAGAGTGAACATTGTTCACAAGTGATATGCTAATATTGTCACCCGCAGACTATTCTTGATTTAATCTTGTCTTTACATATACTAAATAATATATGTGTGAAATTTGTATTGATTTAGAATGGACCATTATCACGCACCTGTCTCGAAACAGGGGCAGCGGGAAAAAATACATGTAATCTATGCACTTAAATAGCGAATGGAGGACGCTTTTCCCCATGGTTCATTTTCATGCCAGCCAGGTAGGCTATACTCCTGTTGTAAAGAGAAGCCATGTGCTTAATATTAGGAAAGTTGAGAAATAAATATAGTAGGCCTAGCCTATAGAAAGCTGATGGGATCCTCCTCTTTTTAATAGAGGCCATCACTATGTTTTCTCGCGCAATTTCATAGCCTATAGAAATGTTGCGCAACATGAGCTCTCATGAAGTGTTTGATTAGATTTCCGATCACATTTGCATTGATGTCAGAGTGATTAGAGGGACAATAGAGTGCTGAGTACCAGGCAGTTAGCAGGTTTGGTAGGCTACTAATGACCATCAGCAGCATCAGAGCTTGGAGAAGCCTAGTTACCGTGACTAAACGGTCACGTGGAATTTGACTGCGGTCATGACTTGTGACCGCCGGTGTGGCGGTAATACGGTCACCATAACAGCCCAACTCTGACCACTGTGATGTTCTACAAGCTGGTTGGTAGTTAAGACTAATGTTCTACAAGCTGGTTGGTAGTTAAGACTAATGTTCTACAAGCTGGTTGGTAGTTAAGACTAATGTTCTACAAGCTGGTTGGTAGTTAAGACTAATGTTCTACAAGCTGGTTGTTAGTTAAGACTGATGTTCTACAAGCTGGTTGGTAGTTAAGACTAATGTTCTACAAGCTGGTTGGTAGTTAAGACTAATGTTCTACAAGCTGGTTGGTAGTTAAGACTAATATTCTACAAAGTGGTTGGTAGTTAAGACTAATGTTCTACAAGCTGGTTGGTAGTTAAGACTGATGTTCTACAAAGTGGTTGGTAGTTAAGACTGATGTTCTACAAGCTGGTTGGTAGTTAAGACTAATGTTCTACAAGCTGGATGGTAGTTAAGACTAATATTCTACAAAGTGGTTGGTAGTTAAGACTGATGTTCTACAAGCTGGTTGGTAGTTAAGACTAATGTTCTACAAGCTGGTTGGTAGTTAAGACTGATGTTCTACAAAGTGGTTGGTAGTTAAGACTGATGTTCTACAAGCTGGTTGGTAGTTAAGACTAATGTTCTACAAGCTGGTTGGTAGTTAAGACTGATGTTCTACAAGCTGGTTGGTAGTTAAGACTAATGTTCTACAAGCTGGTTGGTAGTTAAGACTAATATTCTACAAAGTGGTTGGTAGTTAAGACTGATGTTCTACAAGCTGGTTGGTAGTTAAGACTAATGTTCTACAAGCTGGTTGGTAGTTAAGACTAATGTTCTACAAGCTGGTTGGTAGTTAAGACTAATGTTCTACAAGCTGGTTGGTAGTTAAGACTAATGTTCTACAAGCTGGTTGTTAGTTAAGACTGATGTTCTACAAGCTGGTTGGTAGTTAAGACTAATGTTCTACAAGCTGGTTGGTAGTTAAGACTAATGTTCTACAAGCTGGTTGGTAGTTAAGACTAATATTCTACAAAGTGGTTGGTAGTTAAGACTAATGTTCTACAAGCTGGTTGGTAGTTAAGACTGATGTTCTACAAAGTGGTTGGTAGTTAAGACTGATGTTCTACAAGCTGGTTGGTAGTTAAGACTAATGTTCTACAAGCTGGATGGTAGTTAAGACTAATATTCTACAAAGTGGTTGGTAGTTAAGACTGATGTTCTACAAGCTGGTTGGTAGTTAAGACTAATGTTCTACAAGCTGGTTGGTAGTTAAGACTGATGTTCTACAAAGTGGTTGGTAGTTAAGACTGATGTTCTACAAGCTGGTTGGTAGTTAAGACTAATGTTCTACAAGCTGGTTGGTAGTTAAGACTGATGTTCTACAAGCTGGTTGGTAGTTAAGACTAATGTTCTACAAGCTGGTTGGTAGTTAAGACTAATATTCTACAAAGTGGTTGGTAGTTAAGACTGATGTTCTACAAGCTGGTTGGTAGTTAAGACTAATGTTCTACAAGCTGGTTGGTAGTTAAGACTAATGTTCTACAAGCTGGTTGGTAGTTAAGACTAATGTTCTACAAGCTGGTTGGTAGTTAAGACTAATGTTCTACAAGCTGGTTGGTAGTTAAGACTAATGTTCTACAAGCTGGTTGGTAGTTAAGACTAATGTTCTACAAGCTGGTTGGTAGTTAAGACTAATGTTCTACAAGCTGGTTGGTAGTTAAGACTAATGTTCTACAAGCTGGTTGGTAGTTAAGACTAATGTTCTACAAGCTGGTTGGTAGTTAAGACTAATGTTCTACAAGCTGGTTGGTAGTTAAGACTAATGTTCTACAAGCTGGTTGGTAGTTAAGACTAATGTTCTACAAGCTGGTTGGTAGTTAAGACTAATGTTCTACAAGCTGGTTGGTAGTTAAGACTAATGTTCTACAAGCTGGTTGGTAGTTAAGACTGATGTTCTACAAGCTGGTTGGTAGTTAAGACTAATGTTCTACAAGGTGGATGGTAGTTAAGACTAATGTTCTACAAGCTGGTTGGTAGTTAAGACTAATATTCTACAAGGTGGATGGTAGTTAAGACTAATGTTCTACAAGGTGGATGGTAGTTAAGACTAATGTTCTACAAGCTGGTTGGTAGTAAGACATGTCCGTGTTCAATAAGTCCAATAAGCTTTATCCTACCGACCATATGGAGACTCAACAGGATGTCAAGACACACAGCTGAGTCCGGCCCACATGGGCAGAGCAGCTGCTCTAGAAAGGAGGGGCTGTGAGGGTCAGTTGCCCACCCAACTCACCATACCACACACACACACACTGCTAGGGAGAGGGAATGTGGTGTCTGAAAACACAAGGAAAGAAATGTGAAGAACATGACCGTTCAGTTAATATTTTTATTATTGCAGCTCGTTGGTTTAACATTTTGTCTTCATCTCAGTGTTGAAACAGTTCCATGTGATTCCGTCATGCTGAAACAAACAGCCCCCTACAACACACGTCACCACCATTACGTTATACACGTCGCCACCGTTATACACATCGCCACCGTTATACACATCGTCACTGTCACTTACGCCTTAAAACCTCTCGTCTTGTGTAGCAAAAAGCTATAAAAACCCATTTCTATAAAGGAAGAAATACAGGAAGAGTAAAACCCTGACAGTGTCCTTGGGTGAAGGGGAAAAAGAAGGAGGTTGAACCCTGAACTATAACCTCTGGTCCATTCAACATGCATCTGCTACATACACGTCCCCTGTGTATAGTGACAGCACCATTAACACGGCGTGTGTGTTTAAGAGAATCAGCAGTGTTAGTGATCTCCGTCTGCCAGAGCCCTGAGAGTGAGAGAGAGACTGAGCTGCACTTTACCTCCTGCCAAATGTAGGACCACATTAGAGATACATATTTCACACAGACCCACAAAGAATTTGAAAACAAATCAAACATTGACTATTTCTACACAGCTGATAATATAACACTTGAAATATTTCTTTTTTTTAAACCTTTTTGCGTGCAATGTTTACTGTTAAATTCTAATAGTTTACTGTTGATGTTTCGTTTGTTTCTCACTTGCTTTGGCAATGTACACTGTTCCCATGCCAATAAAGCCCCTTGAATTGAGAGAGAGGAAGGAGATGAGAGGGGGTGGGGGAGGGGAGAGGAGTGGAGGGAGGAGAGAGCGCAAGGGAGGCGAGAGAGCAGAGACAGACAGAGACAGAGACAGAGACAGAGACAGAGAGAGAACAATTCAGTCTATTATCAGCCTCCACCATGTCAGGATCTAGAAATGTATTGTGTAGAACAAACATGAAGGTCTGTCATGTAGAACAGGGAATCGTTCCAGCTCTAGTTATTCCATTTCTATCTGCAACGTTCTGAATGCTTCACCTCGATACTAAAGCCCTGGAGCTGACAGAGAGTATGTCGTCACTCTTCTTCTGTCCCCTTCAACCTCTCCTACTGCCCCTCCTTGACAACACCATGGCAACCATGGCAGTCTCCATAGCGACCACTGAGTGACAGGGAGGTGTGGCATATGCTACTTCTTTCCTCTCGCCTTCCAACATGTAACATTCCAAACATTCACTCACCCTCCCTCCCCCTCTTTCTCCCTCCCTCCCTCCCCCTCTCCTCTTCTCTCTCCCTCCCCCTCTTTCTCTCCATCCCTCCCTCCCCCTCTTTCTCTCCCCCTCTCCCTCCCCCTCTCCCTCCATCTCTCCCTCCCTCCCTCTCTCTCTCCATCCCTCCCTCTCTCTCTCCCCCTCTTCCTCCCTCACTGACAACACACACGGATTAGGGATCGATAAAGAGAGAGAGATAAACACCGATTTAAATCAACAAACATTGTGATTTATCTTGACAGATGGCTCAGTCTCTGGCTCAGTCTCTGGCTCAGTCTCTGGCTCAGTCTCTGGCTCAGCCCAATGATCTAATGAGGTGATCTGTGATTTAAAAAAACTATTTATCTGTGCAGAGGTGATCTGTGATAAAAAAAAAACTATTTATCTGTGCAGAGGTGATCTGTGTGTCTCTTCCCAGGGGCCCTGTAACATCAGCATGATTCATTGATTTTATAAAAGCTGGTTGTGGCTACATGATCGAACAGACCTCCTTTAGCCCTTAAATACACACATACCTACTACACCACCCAAACAAGGGCAGACCCATGTGTGTGTGTGTGTGTGTGTGTGTGTGTGTATACCGTGTATCTGTGTGGGTGTGTGTGTGTGTGTGTGTATACCGTGAATATGTGTGGGTGGGTGTGGGTGTGTATACCGTGTATATGTGTGTGTGTGTATACCGTGTATATGTGTGTGTGTGTGTGTGGGTGTGTGTGTGTGGGTGTGTATACCGTGAATATGTGTGGGTGGGTGTGGGTGTGTGTGTGTATACCGTGTATATGTGTGTGTGTGTGTGTGGGGGGATGTGTGTGTGTTTTGGTTGTTGTCCTAGCATCACACAGCTGATTCAAATAACCAACTCATCATCAAGGTTTGATTATTTGAATGAGCTGTGTAGTGCTAGGGCAAAAACCAAAAGGTGCACCCAAGGGGGGCGGGGGAGGGGGGGCGGGACTGAGTTTGGGAAACCTGCAGTACAGCGTAAGACACTGGAGAATTAAAAACAGCTGATCCTGGCCGTGTGTGTAGAAATGTTGTTAGGATAGAATAGCACGATGTCTAGGGCCCTGCGACTACACTCTGGACCTCGTAGGGGGTCTAATCACTCAGTCAGCAACCTGCTGTAGGACCCTGCGACTACACTCTGGACCTCGTAGGGGGTCTAATCACTCAGTCAGCAACCTGCTGTAGGACCCTGCGACTACCCCCCCACCCCCCCCACCCCCCCCCCAATCTGGACCTCGTGAAGGGTGTCTAATCAGTCAGTCAGCAACCTGCTGTAGGGACCCTGCGGGGGCTTACACTCTGGACCTCGTAGGGGGTCTAATCAGTCAGTCAGCAACTTGCTGTAGGACCTGCGACTACACTCTGGACCTCGTAGGGGGTCTAATAACTCAGTCAGCAACCTGCTGTTGGGCACCGATCTGCGACTACACTCTCCTGGACCTCGTAGGGTGTCTAATCAGTCAGTCTGCAAAACCTGCTGTAGGACCCTGCGAGACTACATCTTGGAACTCGTAGGGGGTCTTAATCACTCAGTCAGCAACCTGCTGTAGGGACCCTGCGACTTACACGCTCTTGGACCTCGTAGGGGGGTCTAATCACTCAGTCAGCAACCTGCTGTAGGACCTTGCGACTACACTCTGGACCCCCCCATCGTAGGGGGTCTAATCACTCAGTCAGCAACCTGCTGTAGGACCCTGCGACTACACTCTGGACCTCGTAGGGGGTCTAATCACTCAGTCAGCAACCTGCTGTAGGACCCTGCGACTACACTCTGGACCTCGTAGGGGGTCTAATCACTCAGTCAGCAACCTGCTGTAGGACCCTGCGACTACACTCTGGACCTCGTAGGGGGTCTAATCACTCAGTCAGCAACCTGCTGTAGGACCCTGCGACTACACTCTGGACCTCGTAGGGGGTCTAATCACTCAGTCAGCAACCTGCTGTAGGACCCTGCGACTACACTCTGGACCTCGTAGGGGGTCTAATCACTCAGTCAGCAACCTGCTGTAGGACCCTGCGACTACACTCTGGACCTCGTAGGGGGTCTAATCACTCAGTCAGCAACCTGCTGTAGGACCCTGCGACTACACTCTGGACCTCGTAGGGGGTCTAATCACTCAGTCAGCAACCTGCTGTAGGACCCTGCGACTACACTCTGGACCTCGTAGGGGGTCTAATCACTCAGTCAGCAACCTGCTGTAGGACCCTGCGACTACACTCTGGACCTCGTAGGGGGTCTAATCACTCAGTCAGCAACCTGCTGTAGGACCCTGCGACTACACTCTGGACCTCGTAGGGGGTCTAATCACTCAGTCAGCAACCTGCTGTAGGACCCTGCGACTACACTCTGGACCTCGTAGGGGGTCTAATCACTCAGTCAGCAACCTGCTGTAGGACCCTGCGACTACACTCTGGACCTCGTAGGGGGTCTAATCACTCAGCAACCTGCTGTAGGACCCTGCGACTACACTCTGGACCTCGTAGGGGGTCTAATCACTCAGTCAGCAACCTGCTGTAGGACCCTGCGACTACACTCTGGACCTCGTAGGGGGTCTAATCACTCAGTCAGCAACCTGCTGTAGGACCCTGCGACTACACTCTGGACCTCGTAGGGGGTCTAATCACTCAGTCAGCAACCTGCTGTAGGACCCTGCGACTACACTCTGGACCTCGTAGGGGGTCTAATCACTCAGTCAGCAACCTGCTGTAGGGACCCTGCGACTACACTCTGGACCTCGTAGGGGGTCTAATCACTCAGTCAGCAACCTGCTGTAGGACCCTGCGACTACACTCTGGACCTCGTAGGGGGTCTAATCACTCAGTCAGCAACCTGCTGTAGGACCCTGCGACTACACTCTGGACCTCGTAGGGGGTCTAATCACTCAGTCAGCAACCTGCTGTAGGACCCTGCGACTACACTCTGGACCTCGTAGGGGGTCTAATCACTCAGTCAGCAACCTGCTGTAGGACCCTGCGACTACACTCTGGACCTCGTAGGGGGTCTAATCACTCAGTCAGCAACCTGCTGTAGGACCCTGCGACTACACTCTGGACCTCGTAGGGGGTCTAATCACTCAGTCAGCAACCTGCTGTAGGACCCTGCGACTACACTCTGGACCTCGTAGGGGGTCTAATCACTCAGTCAGCAACCTGCTGTAGGACCCTGCGACTACACTCTGGACCTCGTAGGGGGTCTAATCACTCAGTCAGCAACCTGCTGTAGGACCCTGCGACTACACTCTGGACCTCGTAGGGGGTCTAATCACTCAGTCAGCAACCTGCTGTAGGACCCTGCGACTACACTCTGGACCTCGTAGGGGGTCTAATCACTCAGTCAGCAACCTGCTGTAGGACCCTGCGACTACACTCTGGACCTCGTAGGGGGTCTAATCACTCAGTCAGCAACCTGCTGTAGGACCCTGCGACTACACTCTGGACCTCGTAGGGGGTCTAATCACTCAGTCAGCAACCTGCTGTAGGACCCTGCGACTACACTCTGGACCTCGTAGGGGGTCTAATCACTCAGTCAGCAACCTGCTGTAGGACCCTGCGACTACACTCTGGACCTCGTAGGGGGTCTAATCACTCAGTCAGCAACCTGCTGTAGGACCCTGCGACTACACTCTGGACCTCGTAGGGGGTCTAATCACTCAGTCAGCAACCTGCTGTAGGACCCTGCGACTACACTCTGGACCTCGTAGGGGGTCTAATCACTCAGTCAGCAACCTGCTGTAGGACCCTGCGACTACACTCTGGACCTCGTAGGGGGTCTAATCACTCAGTCAGCAACCTGCTGTAGGACCCTGCGACTACACTCTGGACCTCGTAGGGGGTCTAATCACTCAGTCAGCAACCTGCTGTAGGACCCTGCGACTACACTCTGGACCTCGTAGGGGGTCTAATCACTCAGTCAGCAACCTGCTGTAGGACCCTGCGACTACACTCTGGACCTCGTAGGGGGTCTAATCACTCAGTCAGCAACCTGCTGTAGGACCCTGCGACTACACTCTGGACCTCGTAGGGGGTCTAATCACTCAGTCAGCAACCTGCTGTAGGACCCTGCGACTACACTCTGGACCTCGTAGGGGGTCTAATCACTCAGTCAGCAACCTGCTGTAGGACCCTGCGACTACACTCTGGACCTCGTAGGGGGTCTAATCACTCAGTCAGCAACCTGCTGTAGGACCCTGCGACTACACTCTGGACCTCGTAGGGGGTCTAATCACTCAGTCAGCAACCTGCTGTAGGACCCTGCGACTACACTCTGGACCTCGTAGGGGGTCTAATCACTCAGTCAGCAACCTGCTGTAGGACCCTGCGACTACACTCTGGACCTCGTAGGGGGTCTAATCACTCAGTCAGCAACCTGCTGTAGGACCCTGCGACTACACTCTGGACCTCGTAGGGGGTCTAATCACTCAGTCAGCAACCTGCTGTAGGACCCTGCGACTACACTCTGGACCTCGTAGGGGGTCTAATCACTCAGTCAGCAACCTGCTGTAGGACCCTGCGACTACACTCTGGACCTCGTAGGGGGTCTAATCACTCAGTCAGCAACCTGCTGTAGGACCCTGCGACTACACTCTGGACCTCGTAGGGGGTCTAATCACTCAGTCAGCAACCTGCTGTAGGACCCTGCGACTACACTCTGGACCTCGTAGGGGGTCTAATCACTCAGTCAGCAACCTGCTGTAGGACCCTGCGACTACACTCTGGACCTCGTAGGGGGTCTAATCACTCAGTCAGCAACCTGCTGTAGGACCCTGCGACTACACTCTGGACCTCGTAGGGGGTCTAATCACTCAGTCAGCAACCTGCTGTAGGACCCTGCGACTACACTCTGGACCTCGTAGGGGGTCTAATCACTCAGTCAGCAACCTGCTGTAGGACCCTGCGACTACACTCTGGACCTCGTAGGGGGTCTAATCACTCAGTCAGCAACCTGCTGTAGGACCCTGCGACTACACTCTGGACCTCGTAGGGGGTCTAATCACTCAGTCAGCAACCTGCTGTAGGACCCTGCGACTACACTCTGGACCTCGTAGGGGGTCTAATCACTCAGTCAGCAACCTGCTGTAGGACCCTGCGACTACACTCTGGACCTCGTAGGGGGTCTAATCACTCAGTCAGCAACCTGCTGTAGGACCCTGCGACTACACTCTGGACCTCGTAGGGGGTCTAATCACTCAGTCAGCAACCTGCTGTAGGACCCTGCGACTACACTCTGGACCTCGTAGGGGGTCTAATCACTCAGTCAGCAACCTGCTGTAGGACCCTGCGACTACACTCTGGACCTCGTAGGGGGTCTAATCACTCAGTCAGCAACCTGCTGTAGGACCCTGCGACTACACTCTGGACCTCGTAGGGGGTCTAATCACTCAGTCAGCAACCTGCTGTAGGACCCTGCGACTACACTCTGGACCTCGTAGGGGGTCTAATCACTCAGTCAGCAACCTGCTGTAGGACCCTGCGACTACACTCTGGACCTCGTAGGGGGTCTAATCACTCAGTCAGCAACCTGCTGTAGGACCCTGCGACTACACTCTGGACCTCGTAGGGGGTCTAATCACTCAGTCAGCAACCTGCTGTAGGACCCTGCGACTACACTCTGGACCTCGTAGGGGGTCTAATCACTCAGTCAGCAACCTGCTGTAGGACCCTGCGACTACACTCTGGACCTCGTAGGGGGTCTAATCACTCAGTCAGCAACCTGCTGTAGGACCCTGCGACTACACTCTGGACCTCGTAGGGGGTCTAATCACTCAGTCAGCAACCTGCTGTAGGACCCTGCGACTACACTCTGGACCTCGTAGGGGGTCTAATCACTCAGTCAGCAACCTGCTGTAGGACCCTGCGACTACACTCTGGACCTCGTAGGGGGTCTAATCACTCAGTCAGCAACCTGCTGTAGGACCCTGCGACTACACTCTGGACCTCGTAGGGGGTCTAATCACTCAGTCAGCAACCTGCTGTAGGACCCTGCGACTACACTCTGGACCTCGTAGGGGGTCTAATCACTCAGTCAGCAACCTGCTGTAGGACCCTGCGACTACACTCTGGACCTCGTAGGGGGTCTAATCACTCAGTCAGCAACCTGCTGTAGGACCCTGCGACTACACTCTGGACCTCGTAGGGGGTCTAATCACTCAGTCAGCAACCTGCTGTAGGACCCTGCGACTACACTCTGGACCTCGTAGGGGGTCTAATCACTCAGTCAGCAACCTGCTGTAGGACCCTGCGACTACACTCTGGACCTCGTAGGGGGTCTAATCACTCAGTCAGCAACCTGCTGTAGGACCCTGCGACTACACTCTGGACCTCGTAGGGGGTCTAATCACTCAGTCAGCAACCTGCTGTAGGACCCTGCGACTACACTCTGGACCTCGTAGGGGGTCTAATCACTCAGTCAGCAACCTGCTGTAGGACCCTGCGACTACACTCTGGA
>CM062484.1:62863866-62996366 GCA_031479575.1 Coregonus ussuriensis | reverse complement strand
GGAACTCCCCTCACCTGGTTGTCCAGGTCATAGTAAGGAACTCCCCTCACCTGGTTGTCCAGGTCATAGTAAGGAACTCCCCTCACCTGGTTGTCCAGGTCTTAATTGAAAGGAAAAAACTAAAACCAGCAGACACTAGGCCCTCCATGAATGAGTTTGACACCCCTACTTTAAGGAATCATTTCTCCTTACCTAAGGGAATTGTTTAAGGGTGTTGCAAACATTTCCCTAGGTAAGGGACATTTCCCTAGGTAAGGGACATTTCCCTAGGTAAGGGCATCATTTCCCTAGGTAAGGGCATCATTTCCCTAGGTAAGGGGGACATTTCCCTAGGTAAGGGGGACATTTCCCTAGGTAAGGGGGACATTTCCCTAGGTAAGGGCATCATTTCCCTAGGTAAGGGACATTTCCCTAGGTAAGGGCATCATTTAAAGGTTTTATGGTAGTTTGAAGGCAAGTAGGGCAGAAAGAGTCTCTGGTTACCATGGCGACGACCTGGTTCCCTGACAAAGTCTCCTCAAAGAAATTGCCTTTATTTTGGGAGATCGCAAAATAGAACTTCTACATTCAAGACAGGAGAAACAAATTGATTCAGAGATAAAACACTTTTCTTGTAGTTACTTTCTTCTCAACTCGTTTCTAGTACGTCAAGCTAACTTACAGAGTAGCTATAGCTAACTAGCCAGCTAGCTTACAGAGTAGCTATAGCTAACTAGCCAGCTAGCTTACAGAGTAGCTATGGCTAACTAGCCAGCTAGCTTACAGAGTAGCTATAGCTAACTAGCCAGCTAGCTTACAGAGTAGCTATAGCTAACTAGCCAGCTAGCTTACAGAGTAGCTATAGCTAACTAGCCAGCTAGCTTACAGAGTAGCTATAGCTAACTAGCCAGCTAGCTTACAGAGTAGCTATAGCTAACTAGCCAGCTAACTTACAGAGTAGCTATAGCTAACTAGCCAGCTAGCTTACATAGTAGCTATAGCTAACTAGCCAGTTTACATTTATATCCATACTGAATGAAGCAGTTAAGGGACCTCATGGGCCTTTTGCCTCTTGGTAGGCCGTCATTGTAAATAACAATTTGTTCTTAACTGACTTGCCTAGTTAAATACATAGGGCGGTGCACAATTGGCCCAGCGTCGTCCGGGTTTGGCCGGTGTAGGCCGTCATTGTAAATAAGAATTTGTTCTTAACTGACTTGTCTAGTTAAATAAAGGTCAAATAATAAAAAAACAAAAACGTTTCACTTAATTTAAGGGAGAAATTTGCCTTAAAATGTTTTGTGGAACTAACTATTATCACTTAGCAGAGACGATCCTTCTGGAAGGAAACTCTAAGAGAAAATAACCGGGTATAGGGGTTAAAGTGTTACCTGTCCGAAGCTGCCCTTGCCGATGACTTTGAGGAACTCGTATCTGAAGGCCAGGTGATCGTGGGGTACGTGGATGTACCCCCCCTGCTCGTCATCAAAACCCCCATTGTTGTTTCCCCCAACAACTGCAGGACGCTTCTTAGCGTTGGGACCCAGGAAATACACCTGGTGGAATGATAATATTATTAACAAATGAATCACAGAATGTCATAATGTAACACTTTTAACAAAACACCTTTGTGTGTGTGTGTGTGTGTGTGTGTGTGTGTGTGTGTGTCTCAGTGTGTTTGTCAATGTGTGTGTGCGCATGCGTGCGTGTCTGTGTGTGCATGCGCGTCTCAATGTGTGTCAGTGTGTGTGTGTGTTTTTTAGGGGGTAGATCAGCTTCAATATTGCAGATAGATTGTGGCTTCTATCAATGCAATTGTCTGCATCATTTCCAATACCCCATATAAAAAATATATATATATATATATATATATATATATATATATATATATATATATATATATATATACATACATATATACATACACACAGTGGGGAAAAAAGTATTTAGTCAGCCACCAATTGTGCAAGTTCTCCCACTTAAAAAGATGAGAGATGCCTGTAATTTTCATCATAGGTACACGTCAACTATGACAGACAAATTGAGGAAAAAAAATCCAGAAAATCACATCGTAGGATTTTTTATGAATTTATTTGCAAATTATGGTGGAAAATAAGTATTTGGTCACCTACAAACAAGCAAGATTTCTGGCTCTCACAGACCTGTAACTTCTTCTTTAAGAGGCTCCTCTGTCCTCCACTCGTTACCTGTATTAATGGCACCTGTTTGAACTTATCAGTATAAAATATACCTGTCCACAACCTCAAACAGTCACACTCCAAACTCCACTATGGCCAAGACCAAAGAGCTGTCAAAGGACACCAGAAACAAAATTGTCGACCTGCACCAGGCTGGGAAGACTGAATCTGCAATAGGTAAGCAGCTTGGTTTGAAGAAATCAACTGTGGGAGCAATTATTAGGAAATGGAAGACATACAAGACCACTGATAATCTCCCTCGATCTGGGGCTCCACGCAAAATCTCACCCCGTGGGGTCAAAATGATCACAAGAATGGTGAGCAAAAATCCCAGAACCACACGGGGGGACCTAGTGAATGACCTGCAGAGAGCTGGGACCAAAGTAACAAAGCCTACCATCAGTAACACACTGCGCCGCCAGGGACTCAAATCCTGCAGTGCAAGACGTGTCCCCCTGCTTAAGCCAGTACATGTCCAGGCCTGTCTGAAGTGCATTTGGATGATCCAGAAGAGGATTGGGAGAATGTCATATGGTCAGATGAAACCAAAATATAACTTTTTGGTAAAAACTCAACTCGTCATGTTTGGAGGACAAAGAATGCTGAGTTGCATCCAAAGAACACCATACCTACTGTGAAGCATGGGGGTGGAAACATCATGCTTTGGGGCTGTTTTTCTGCAAAGGGACCAGGACGACTGATCCGTGTAAAGGAAAGAATGAATGGGGCCATGTATCGTGAGATTTTGAGTGAAAACCTCCTTCCATCAGCAAGGGCATTGAAGATGAAACGTGGCTGAGTCTTTCAGCATGACAATGATCCCAAACACACCGCCCGGGCAACGAAGGAGTGGCTTCGTAAGAAGCATTTCAAGGTCCTGGAGTGGCCTAGCCAGTCTCCAGATCTCAACCCCATAGAAAATATTTGGAGGGAGTTGAAAGTCCGTGTTGCCCAGCGACAGCCTCAAAACATCACTGCTCTAGAGGAGATCTGCATGGAGGAATGGGCCAAAATACCAGAAACAGTGTGTGAAAACCTTGTGAAGACTTACAGAAAACGTTTGACCTGTGTCATTGCCAACAAAGGGTATATAACAAAGTATTGAGAAACTTTTGTTATTGACCAAATACTTATTTTCCACCATCATTTGCCAATAAATTCATTAAAAATCCTACAATGTGATTTTCTGGATTATTTTTTCTCATTTTGTCTGTCATAGTTGACGTGTACCTATGATGAAAATTACAGGCCTCTCTCATCTTTTTAAGTGGGAGAACTTGCACAATTGGTGGCTAACTAAATACTTTTTTTCCCCACTGTATATATATATATTTTTTAAAAATATATTTCCACTAACCCTACCACCCCTCCCCTAATTGGAGTAAACTAATGGACAACAATACTTAGGCTTCTACTTCCAGCTTATACATACTATTTACATTTTACGGACACAGTATATTTGACAATAGGTATTTTGTTTCTTTTTAGTCCCACCCTTCAGCTCCATTCAACCCCTCCCATCTATCTCTGAAGACCATCCAGTTTTGATTTCTATTTGCCATATATTTTTTAACTGTGATGTTTCACAAAAGTTCTGAACCTTTCCATCTCATGGACTGTAAATTAAAGATAAACATTTTTGCTAAGAGTATTATTATATTATTGATCGATTGACTGACTTTTCAAATCACCCAGCAGTGCTATTTGCAGAGTTAGCTGCAGGTAAAAGTTGCAAATCTTCAGCCATCCCTGAACCTGCGACCAAAAACAAGCTACATATGGACAGTACCAAAACAAAATGATCTAAGGATTCTGTCTCTTCGCAGCAAAATCTGCAGAGCTGGGAAGATTGTATCCCCCATTTAAATAACATTCTATTGGTTGCAAGAATTTGGTATAATAATTTTAATTGAAAAACTAAGTTTTGAATCCAGCGTAGTTTTGTGTATCAGTTCATAAACCCTGTTGCCATGGAATCGGTACGTCAAAAATCTCTTCCCAACTATTTTGCAATCTGTACAGCACAGCTGTAAATGTTTTGGTCCTTAAATGATTGAATTTATTTATCACAATTTTCCTTAAACAATTTTGGTCTTTAATGCAAGGCCGACAGACAAGTTCCTTACTTTCTCCCCCTTCCACTTGCCTCTTCCATTTTTGTGGTAATGCTGCAATTAGTTGGTTGTAATTTTGGATAGAGCAGACATTTCCATATATTTTTGTTAGCTGCATGTGTGACATAACTCCACCAGTCCTATTTATGATCTCATTTACAAAGATTATACAGTTTAAAAAATCTAAAATTAAAAAGTATTTTTTATCAATTAGTATATTTGAGTGTAACCATAATATTTGTTCTGTCTTTTCTGGTGGATTAAACAGAAATTACAACCAACTTTCTATGGCTTGTTTTAAAAATAGTGATATTTTGGAGATTATATCATTTTAAAATAACCGTAAGCGAGAGGTTGTAATCTGAACAAAGGGGAAAAGGCCATTCTGGAACACGGGGTGAGCCATTCTTCCTAATTTGCTAGAGAACCAGTTCGGATTTCAGTATGGCTTTTGTATGATTTAAACCTTTAGTGCGAGGTCTAATGCTTTAATATTTAATCATTTCTGCCCTCCGAATTAATATTCATTATATAAATAGGCCCGTTTAATTTTGTCTGGCTTGCCGTTCCAAATAAAATGTAAAATGTTTTGCTCATATACAGTGGCTTGCGAAAGTATTCACCCCCCTTGGCATTTTTACAATTTTGTTGCCTTACAACCTGGAATTAAAATGGATTTTTGGGGCGTTTGTATCATTTCATTTACACAACATGCCACTTTGAAGATGCAAAATATTTTTTATTGTGAAGGTGGACTTTATTTAACTAATTATGTAACTTCTGAAGGTAATTGGTTGCACCAGATCTTATTTAGGGACTTCATAGCAAAGGGGGTGAATACATATGCACGCACCACTTTTCCGTTATTTATTTTTTAGAATTTTTGTTTAAAAAAAATTCATTTCACTTCACCAATTTGACTATTTTGTGTATGTCCATTACATGAAATCCGAATAAAAATCAATTTAAAATTACAGGTTGTAATGCAACAAAATAGGAAAAACGCCAAGGGGGATGAATACTTTTGCAAGGCACTGTAATTTCAAAAACAAGTCACTAGGTGTAGGCAGGGCTATAAGCAGATAGGTCAACTGGGATATGACTAAATCATTAAATCAGGGTGATTTTTTATGTTTTGTGTGATGATTGTGAGGCGCTATACAACTCCGACAGTCACAAGACGGGGACTCCAAATAGGCCTATGGCACGTCAAGGGAACTGTAGCCTACTCTGCCGTACAAAAGCAAAAAGTAAATAATTACTACACATTTGGCCAAAATTGAGTTAAGACTGAAATCAGGCTTTGTAGTGTCTGTTTTATCTTGTGACAAAGTATCCTGTTTCAATTATTTTAAATTTCAGAGAAAAAGGCCTTGTTCCACCGTGTTTTTTTCATACAGTTACCCTCTGCCATAAAGGCCAAGAGCAGTAACTACGCAAACAATGAAAGTGAGAAAAGTTGATTTGCTGTCCAGCCAACTATGTTGTAGGTAGAGAAGTGATAATGCTCTGATGTATCATCTAATTAAGAAGTAATTTCTTATGCATAAACCATGACCACTGATTTGACAAAAAAACAACAAAAAAAAACATACAAAGTCAAACAGAAAAACAACAAGAAAGTTGGATAAACACATTTAGATTGTAGCACAAGGTCAAATATTTTCTTGAAGTATAAAACATTCTTCGTGATGAAATAGTCCTTACCTTAAAGTGAAAAAATGCTTGAGGGTTACTACAATACAACATTCAAAACATGAAGACATAACTACATTACATTACATGACTAAGTCGCTTTGGATAAAAGCGTCTGCTAAGTGGCATATTATTATTAAATACAGTTGGAACATAGTTAGAACTCCCAAAACAGAAAAACAACAAGAAAACTGGATAAACACATTTAGATTGTAGATACTGCACTTTGACCTAAGACCCCTCAAATGCTGATACTGCACTTTGCCTTTGCATTACCCAGATAGTTGTTTAAGGTCATACAAAAGGCAGAGTGCAGTATCAGCATTTGAGGGGTCATAGGTCAAAATCAGTGGACATGGTTGATATGCATAAAATTGACTTGATAACATGATTGATCCGAGCATTATCACTTATCTACCTATAACATACAGTGAGGAGAAAAAAGTATTTGATCCCCTGCTGATTTTGTACGTTTGCCCACTGACAAAGACATGATCAGTCTATAATTTTAATGGTAGGTTTATTTGAACAGTGAGAGACAGAATAACAACAAAAAAAATCCAGAAAAACGCATGTCAAAACTGTTATAAATTGATTTGCATTTTAATGAGGGAAATAATTATTAGACCCCTCTGCAAAACATGACTTAGTACTTGGTGGCAAAACCCTTGTTGGCAATCACAGAGGTCAGATGTTTCTTGTAGTTGCCCACCAGGTTTGCACAAATCTCAGGAGGGATTTTGTTCCACTCCTCTTTGCAGATCTTCTCCAAGTCATTAAGGTTTCGAGGCTGACGTTTGGCAACTCGAACCTTCAGCTCCCTCCACAGATTTTCTATGGGATTAAGGTCTGGAGACTGGCTAGGCCACTCCAGGACCTTAATGTGCTTCTTCTTGAGCCACTCTTTTGTTGCCTTGGCCGTGTGTTTTGGGTCATTGTCATGCTGGAATACCCATCCACGACCCATGTTCAATGCCCTGGCTGAGGGAAGGAGGTTCTCACCCAAGATTTGACGGTATATGGCCCCGTCCATCGTCCCTTTGATGCGGTGAAGTTGTCCTGTCCCGTTAGCAGAAAAACACCCCCAAAGCATAATGTTTCCACCTCCATGTTTGACGGTGGGGATGGTGTTCTTGAGGTCATAGGCAGCATTCCTCCTCCTCCAAACACGGCGAGTTGAGTTGATGCCAAAGAGCTCGATTTTGGTCTCATCTGACCACAACACTTTCACCCAGTTCTCCTCTGAATCATTCAGATGTTCATTGGCAAACTTCAGACGGCCCTGTATATGTGCTTTCTTGAGCAGGGGGACCTTGCGGGCGCTGCAGGATTTCAGTCCTTCACGGCGTAGTGTGTTACCAATTGTTTTCTTGGTGACTATTTTTGGTCCCAGCTGCCTTGAGATCATTGACAAGATCCTTCCGTGTAGTTCTGGGCTGATTCCTCACCGTTCTCATGATCATTGCAACTCCACGAGGTGAGATCTTGCATGGAGCCCCAGGCCGAGAGAGATTGACAGTTATTTTGTGTTTCTTCCAATTGCGAATAATCGCACCAACTGTTGTCACCTTCTCATCAAGCTGCTTGGCGATGGTCTTGTAGCCCATTCCAGCCTTGTGTAGGTCTACAATCTTGTCCCTGACATCCTTGGAGAGCTCTTTGGTCTTGGCCATGGTGGAGAGTTTCGAATCTGATTGATTGATTGCTTCTGTGGACAGGTGTCTTTTATACAGGTAACAAGCTGAGATTAGGAGCACTCCATTTAAGAATGTGCTCCTAATCTCAGCTCGTTACCTGTATAAAAAGACACCTGGGCGCCAGAAATCTTTCTGATTGAGAGGGGGTCAAATACTTATTTCACTCATTAAAATGCAAATCAATTTATAACATTTTGACATGTTCTTTTCTGGATTTTGTTGTTGTTATTCTGTCTCTCACTGTTCAAATAAACCTACCATTAAAATTATAGACTGATCATGTCTTTGTCAGTGGGAAAACGTACAAAATCAGCAGGGGATCAAATACTTTCTTCCCCTCACTGTATCTGGGGGCTACAAACACCTTCAAGCCATTTTTCTCAGTTTCAGTGTTGGCGTAGTTACTGTGGTTTGCCTTTGTAGGGTTAGGGTTACTGTTCAGATGGGTAAAATGGAAACTGAAATCTGGACACTGACTCCAGGTCTATAACCTCCACAGTCTTAATTTTAACTCAGAATTAATACTTTATTGCAGTAAACTTATACACCAAATGGAGGCTACATTTTGACTCTGAGTGGAGAAATATTATTTATTTATTTCTGCATCTTAAGAGAATGTGAATGCACAGTTAGATGGCTACAGATTGTATCTTTATCAGCATCATAAAAGTTGATAGCTTTTCAACCACATGAAATATGCATCCAAGCATAACTGAAATCTTATCCGTTTTTACAGGTTTCTATTTCCTCACAACCGGTCAAATAAAATTCCGCACAGAAAATCGTGTCCGTTTTTATTTTAGTTATTGCATTTTCTCCCCGGTCCATAAATGTCTTTGCTCCACGAAAGAAGCAGAGATTACATTTACATTTTAGTCATTTAGCAGACGCTCTTCTCCAGAGCGACTTACAGTTAGTGAGTGCATACAGATATATTTTTTTCATACAGAGATGACAGAGAAACCTTTACTTTAACGATGTCAACCATACTGAACAAAAATATAACGCAACATTTTGCTGAGTTGCAGTTCATAAGGAAATCAGTCAATTTAAATACATTTGGCCCTAATCTATGGATTTCACATGACAGGGCATAGTCCCACCCACTGGGGAGCCAAGCTTATCAGATAATCAGGGTAATAATATTACAGACAGAAATAAGGGGTTTATTTATTATTCTGAGGCAACATATGAAAGAAAAGAAGCTGTGTGTATCAAATTAGACAAGTTGACTAACAATCATCCTACCAAAAGTCAAATATATAAATACAAATTACACTATATATACACAGCAGTATGTGAATACCCCTTCATATTAGTGGATTCTAATAGAGATACAGTGGGGAGAAGAAGTATTTGATACACTGCTGATTTTGCAGGTTTTCCTACTTACAAAGCATGTAGAGGTCTGTAATTTTTATCATAGGTACACTTCAACTGTGAGAGACGAATCTAAAACAAAAATCCAGAAAATCACATTGTATGATTTTTAAGTAATTAATTTGCATTTTATTGCATGACATAAGTATTAGATCACCTACCAACCATTAAGAATTCCAGCTCTCACAGACCTGTTAGTTTTTCTTTAAGAAGCCCTCCTGTTCTCCACTCGTTACCTGTATTAACTGCATCTGTTTGAACTTGTTACCTGTATAAAAGACATCTGTCCACACACTCAATCAAACAGACTCCAACCTCTCCACAATGGCCAAGACCAGAGAGCTGTGTAAGGACATCAGGGATAAAATTGTAGACCTGCACAAGGCTGGGATGGGCTACAGGACAATAGGCAAGCAGCTTGGTGAGAAGGCAACAACTGTTGGCGCAATTATTAGAAAATGGAAGAAGTTCAAGATGACGGTCAATCACCCTTGGTCTGGGGCTCCATGCAAGATCTCACCTCGTGGGGCATCAATGATCATGAGGAAGATGAGGGATCAGCCCAGAACTACACGGCAGGACCTGGTCAATGACCTGAAGAGAGCTGGGACCACAGTCTCAAAGAAAACCTTTAGTAACACACTACGCCGTCATGGATAAAATCCTGCAGCGCACGCAAGGTCCCCCTGCTCAAGCCAGCGCATGTCCAGGCCCGTCTGAAGTTTGCCAATGACCATCTGGATGGTCCAGAGGAGGAATGGGAGAAGGTCATGTGGTCTGATGAGACAAAAATATAGCTTTTTGGTCTAAACTCCACTCGCCGTGTTTGGAGGAAGAAGAAGGATGAGTACAACCCCAAGAACACCATCCCAACCGTGAAGCATGGAGGTGGAAACATCATTCTTTGGGGATGCTTTTTTGCAAAGAGGATAGGACGACTGCACCGTATTGAGGGGAGGATGGATGGGGCCATGTATCACGAGATCTTGGCCAACAACCTCCTTCCCTCAGTAAGAGCATTGAAGATGGGTCGTGGCTGGGTCTTCCAGCATGACAACGACCCAAAACACACAGCCAGGGCAACTAAGGAGTGGCTCCGTAAGAAGCATCTCAAGGTCCTGGAGTGGCCTAGCCAGTCTCCAGACCTGAACCCAATAGAAAATCTTTGGAGGGAGCTGAAAGTCCGTATTGCCCAGCGACAGCCCCGAAACCTGAAGGATCTGGAGAAGGTCTGTATGAAGGAGTGGGCCAAAATCCCTGCTGCAGTGTGTGCAAACCTGGTCAAGACCTACAGGAAACGTATGATCTCTGTAATTGCAAACAAAGGTTTCTGTACCAAATATTAAGTTCTGCTTTTCTGATGTATCAAATACTTACGTCATGCAATAAAATGCAAATGAATTACTTAAAGATCATACAATGTGATTTTCTGAATTTTAGTTTTCGATTCTGTCTCTCACAGTTGAAGTGTACCTATGATAAAAATTACAGACCTGTACATGCTTTGTAAGTAGGAAAACCTGCAAAATCAGCAGTGTATCAAATACTTGTTCTCCCCACTGTACACTATATATACAGCAGTATGTGGACACCCCTTCATATTAGTGGATTCGGCTATTTCAGCCACACTGAATGGCTTTTATACACTGACAGGTGTATAAAATTGAGCACCCAGCCATGAAATCTCCTTAGACAAACATTGGCCGTATTGAATAGCCCCGTATTGAAGAGCTCAGTGACTTTCAACGTGGCACCGTCATAGGATCCAACAAGTCAGTTCGTCAAATGTCTGCCCTGCTAGAGCTGCCCCGGTCAACTGTAAGTGCTGTTATTGTGACATGGAAACGTCTAGGAGCAACAACGGCTCAGCCGCGAAGTGGTAGGCCACATGAGCTCTCAGAACGGGACCGCCGAGTGCTGAAGCGCATAAAAATCATCTGTCCTCGGTTGCAACACTCACTACCGAGTTCCAAACTGCCTCTGGAAGCAACGTCAGGACAAGAACTGTTCGTCTGGAGCTTCAGGAAATGGGTTTCCATGGCTGAGCAGCCGCACACAAGCCTAAAATCACCATGTGCAATGCCAAGCGTCAGCTGGAATGGTGTAAAGATCACCGCCATTGGACTCTGGAGCAGTGGAAACGCGTTCTCCGGAGTGATGAATCACGCTTCACCATCTGGCAGTGCGACGGACAAATCTGGGTTTGGCGGATGCGATCTGCCCCAATGCAACTATAAAGTTTGGTGGAGGAGGAGTAATGGCTGTTTTTCATGGTTCGGGCTAGGCCCCTTAGTTCCAATGAAGGGAAATCTTAATGCTACAGCATACAATGACATGTCGACGATTCTGTGCTTCCAACTTGGTGACAACAGTTTGGGGAAGGCCCTTTCCTGTTTCAGCATGACAATGCCCCCGTGCACAAAGCGAGGTCCATACAGAAATGGTTTGTCGAGATCGGTGTGGAAGAACTTGACTGTCCTGCACAGAGCCCGGACCTCAACCCCATCGAAAACCTTTGGGATGAATTGGAACGGCGACTGCGAGCCAGGCCTAATCGCCCAACATCAGTGCCCGACCTCACTAATGCTCTTGTGGCTTAATGGAAGCATGTCCCCGCAGCAATGTTCCAACACCTAGTGGAAAGCCTTCCCAGAAGAGTGGAGGCTGTTATAGCAGCAAAGGGGGGGGGACCAACTCCATATTAATGACCATGATTTTGGAATGAGATGTTTGACGAGCAGGTGTCCACATACATTTTGCCATGTAGTACATCTAAAATCAGGCAAAAAAAAAAATCCTGCATCCCCCGTAGAAAATATCATTCCGCCGTCTCTGACTGAAACCTACAATTTCTATATTAGCGGGTCAGGGTCGGTTGCAGGCCTCAGATTTTCACTATCACATATGGGTTGTTAGCAATTGCGTGCGGGTGAACAAACAGCTGACGTGAACCACTGTGCGTCCGCAGGTCTCTACGCTGACCTTTCTTTACAGGGAGCACGCATGCGCCTAAGTTGCGAAATTTAGGACCACAATGAAAAATATTTGAGGTAAAAAGACGTTCGTGACGGTCATGAATATGCGGTCAGTATATTCTCCATGGCGTACAGTGAAGTAATCATTGCAACAATTATCATTTGGTATAATTGTTCTCTAGGTGCACAGGTGCTCCTAAATAAAGATGACAGGTTACAGTGCATTCAGAAAGTATTCAGACCCCTTGACTTTTTCCACATTTTGTTACGCTTCAGCCTTATTCTAAAATTGATAAAACTGTTTTTTTCCCCTCATCAATCTAAGCACAACGTTTTTTTGAAATGTTTGCAAATGTATGAAAAAATAAGAAACTGAAATGTACTTTGTTGAAGCACCTTTGGCAGCGATTACAGCCTCGAGTCTTCTTGGGTATGACGCTACAAGCTTGGCAAACCTGTATTTGGGGTGTTTCTCCATTCTTCTCTGCAGATCCTCTCAAGCTCTGTCATGTTGGATGGGGAGCGTCGCTGCACAGATATTTTCAGGTCTCTCCAGAGATGTTCGATCGGGTTCAAGTACGGGCTCTGGCTAGGCCACTCAAGGACATTCAGAGACTTGTCCCAAAGCCACTCCTGTGTTGTCTTGGCTGTGTGCTTAGGGTCGTTGTCCTGTTGGAAGGTGAACCTTCGCCCCAGTCTGAGGTCCTGAGAGCTCGGGAGCAGGTTTAGATTCAATGATCTCTGTACTTTGCTTCGTTCATTTTTCCCTCGATCCTGACTAGTCTCCCAGTCCCTGCCGCTGAAAAACATCCCCACAGCATGATGCTGCCACCACCATGCTTCACCGTAGGGATAGTGCCAGGTTTCCTCCAGACGTGATGCTTAGCATTCAGGCCAAAGAGTTCAATCTTGGTTTCAGCAGACCAGAGAATCTTGTTTCTTATGGTCTGAGAGTCTTTAGGTGCCTTTTGGCAAACTCCAAGCGGGCTGTCATGTGCCTTTTACTGAGGAGTGGCTTCCGTCTGGCCACTCTACCATAAAGGCCTGATTGGTGGAGTGCTGCAGAGATGGTTGTCCTTCTGGAAGGTTCTCCCATCTCCACAGAGGAACTCTGGAGCTTGTCAGAGTGACCATCAGGTTCTTGGTCACCTCCCTGACCAAGGCCCTTCTCCCCGATTGCTCAGTTTGGCCGGGCGGCCAGCTCTCGGAAGAGTTTGTGGTTCCAAACTTCTTCCATTTAAGAATGATGGAGGCCACTGTGTTCTTGGGGACCTTCAATCCTGCAGAAATGTTTTGGCACCCTTCCCCAGATCTGTGCCTCAATACAATCCTGTCTCGGAGCTCTACGGACAATTCCTTCGACCTCATGGCTTGAATGGCCTCAATAGGCCCCCTGTAGCTCAGTTGGTAGAGCATGGCGCTTGCAACGCCAGGGTTGTGGGTTCAATTCCCACTGGGGGCCAGTATGAAAAATGTATGCACTCACTAACTGTAAGTCGCTCTGGATAAGAGCGTCTGCTAAATGACTAAAATGTAAAGGTTTGTTTTTTTGCTCTGATATGCACTATCAACTGTGGGACCTTATCTAGACAGGGGTGTGCCTTTCCAGATAATAATAATAATAATAATAATAATAATAATAAATAATAATAATGCCATTTAGCAGACGCTTTTATCCAAAGCGACTTAGAGTCATGTGCGCATACATTTTTACTGTATTCAAATCATGTCCAATCAATTGAATTTACCACAGGTGGACTCCAATTAAGTTGTAGGAACATCTGAAGGAAAATCAATGGAAACAGGATGCACCTGAGCTCAATTTCAAGTCTCATAGCAAAGGGTCTGAATACTTATGTAAATAAGGTATTATTAAAATTATGTTATTATTATTATTAGCAAACATTTCTAAAAACCTGTTTTTACTTTGTCATTATGGGGTATTGTGTATAGATTGATGAGGAAAATGTTTTATTTAATCAATTTCAGAATAAGGCTGTAACGTAACGAAATGTGGAAAAGGGGAAGGGGGTCTGAATACTTTCAGAATGCACTGTACATACTGTATACATATAGCCAGGTTACTGAATGCACTGTATATACTGTATACATATAGCCATGTTACTGAATGCACTGTATACATATAGCCAGGTTACTGAATGCACTGTATATACTGTAAACATATAGCCAGGTTACTGAATGCACTGTATATACTGTAAACATATAGCCAGGTTACTGAATGCACTGTATATACTGTAAACATATAGCCAGGTTACTGAATGCACTGTATATACTGTATACATATAGCCAGGTTACTGAATGCACTGTATATACTGTATACATATAGCCAGGTTACTGAATGCACTGTATATACTGTATACATATAGCCAGGTTACTGAATGCACTGTATATACTGTATACATATAGCCAGGTTACTGAATGCACTGTATATACTGTATACATATAGCCAGGTTACTGAATGCACTGTATTTAGGTTCATATACGAGTACAATGGTCACACTGTAGAGCCCTGGTGTGAATGTGTGCATCCGTGTGCCAGTGTGTGTACCTCTGTGTAGGAGTGTATCTCAGTCTGCTCCAGGTTCGTAAGTTGTGAGCGGTACTGTCTGAGGGCCTGTTCAGGAGTCAGGGGCCCCAGCAGCTTGCTCCCCCAGGGCCCGGTGCCCTCTGACGACCCCTTACTGGAGCCCGTACTGTCTGCGCTGCGTTCTTTAGACAGCCCAGTCACCGGGACGGGTTTACCGGTGGTCTGTCCGGCGGTGCGTTCTTTAGACAGCCCAGTCACCGGGACGGGTTTACCGGTGGTCTGTCCGGCGGTGCTGTTGCCGTTGTGCGTTGTCATGGTAACAGTGTTGACCTTGCGGTTGGAGTCTTCGTACAGGTACTTGACCTTCAGCTGACCCCCGCTAACACCGATCTGGTCCCGCATCACACCTGGCTTATTCACCTGGTGGAGGGAGGAGAGAGAGACAGAGAGTTAGAGAGACCGAGACAGAGACAGAGAGGAAGAGAGAGACAGAGAGAGAGAGGAAGAGAGAGACAGAGTTAGAGAGAGGAAGAGAGAGAGAGACAGAGAGAGAGACAGAGAGAGAGACAGAGAGTTAGAGAGAGAGAGACAGAGTTAGAGAGACAGAGACGGAGAGCGAGGAAGAGAGAAAGGGGGAGAACCAGTAGAACAGGACCTAGTTCCTGCCAGACGCTGTTGTCCGGTAATATGGTCAAGTGCAGCAAAAGAAAGACTTAGCAAAGCTGCAGCTGGCTCAAAACAGAGCAGCACGCCTTGCCCTTAAACTGCACATACTGAACTGGTGTTTAATTAATTAATTGAGGACTGCATTGTAGTGGTTTATTTGTTGCAACTGTGGTGTTGGGGTGTTGAGGTTGGGGTGTTGAGGTTGGGGTGTTGAGGTTGGGGTGTTGAGGTTGGGGGTTTGGGGTGTTGGGGTTGGGGTGTTGGGGTTGGGGTGTTGAGGTTGGGGTGTTGAGGTTGGGGTGTTGAGGTTGGGGTGTTGAGGTTGGGGTGTTGAGGTGTTGAGGTTGGGGTGTTGAGGTTGGGGTGTTGAGGTTGGGGTGTTGAGGTTGGGGTGTTGAGGTTGGGGTGTTGAGGTTGGGGTGTTGAGGTTGGGGTTGGGGTTGGGGTTGGGGTGTTGAGGTTGGGGTGTTGAGGTTGTGCCTTGTGGTTATATTTACTCGTTTTATTTGTAATGTAAATTTTTCTCCCTGTTTGTGAGAAAATGTTTGTACTCAGGACACCATTGGGAATGAGACCCTGGTCTCAATTGAGCTACCCTGAATAAATAAAAGTTAATAAATAATTTAAACATTAACAGCATGCATGCCAGTCTTCCTGGTTGAGGGTTGACGAGAGACTAACTGCTTCTCTTCTAGTTTTTATTGGAAATATTGATGAAAATTCCAGACGTTCTGCTTAATCAAATAACATACAGCTCAGACACCCATACATACCCCACAAGACATGCCACCAGGGGTCTATTCACAGTCCCCAAGTTCATTAAGGGAACGCACAGTATTATACAGAGCCATGATCACATGGAACTCCCATCTCCAATTACTCAGCAAACAGCAAAATGACCTTTAAAACCAGATTCAACAACATCTCATGGAACAGACCGTGAGGGGACACACAAACACACCAACATTATTTTGTTGTATTGTTTATATATTGTTGTATTTTAAAATTGGTCTGTTCTTGCCTATCAGTGTTTTGTTTACTTGTCATGTTTTGTGCTGCTTGTGGACCCCAGGAAGCTCAAATGGGGATCCAGATAAACGAGGACAAACACAAACTCTGTGTGTTTACTGTTAACACACTGGGAGGGCCGAGCCAGTTAGACAAGACACATGCAGGGATCATAGAAACCAAGTTACATTTCAATCTCCTAGTTACATTTCAATCTCCTAGTTACATTTCAATCTCCTAGTTACATTTCAATTACATTTCAATCTCCTAGTTACATTTCAATCTCCTAGTTACATTTCAATCTCCTAGTTACATTTCAATATGTCCCCTGAGTCTGAATATGGACAAACAGTCACTCAGTCGAGCTGCATCTTCACTGACTCAACTCTCAGAGGGAAGCAATGCTCTCGCTCTCTCTCTCTCACACACTTGGTTTTACGATCCTTGTGGGGACCAGAAGTCCTTGACTTCCACTGCTATGCCGATGACACCCAGATCTCCCTCAGCACCAAATCCCTCCTCAACCCACCTCTGACTCACACTGAATCCTGCCTCTCTGCAATAAAAACACGGATGCAACAAAACTTCCTCAAGCTCAACAGCGATAAAACGGAACTCCTCCACACAGGCACCAAATCCAACCCTCACCAAAGCTGGCAACCTCCCCCTCACCATGGATGACACCACCACTATTTCTCCCTCCCCCCATGCACGCAACCTTGGCGTCATCCTAGACTCCACCCTCTCCTTAGACCACCACATAAGACAGACTGTCAAATACTCATTCTTCCACCTTCAGATTCAGATCAACTTTGTTATCCCACCAGGGGGGAAATTCATTTGGTCATGTGCTTAAAAAGACAGTACATAAAACACGAAAACACAGAATATATTAATTTAAAACTGCTTTAGCTACACATTTAAAGTGAAGCAAGCACCAGTTAGCCTTGCGCTAGCCTCGAGCCAGGCCCATCTCCCGGCTATCTACCGCTCTGTCAACCAGACGGCACATCCTTGTGTTGACACGGAGCCCCGCCGATCCATCACGACTGGTCTGCCGACGTAATCGTCTGATGTGGTTTCAACGGGCTTCCCGTTGCGACGACCATGAGGATCCATCTGCTAGCCCCGGCCCGCTAGCACGCGCAATCAACAGCCGTGCCTCCTTGTGGTAGGATAGTCAGTTTTACGAGGGCATGTTTGGCAGCATGAGTGAAGGAGGCTTTGTTGCGAAAAAAGAAGCAGATTCTAGATTTAACTTTGGATTGGAGATGCTTAATGTGAGTCTGGAAGGAGAGTTTACAGTCTAACCAGACACCTAGGTATTTGTAGTTGTCCACATATTCTAAGTCAGACCCGCCGAGAGTAGTGATTCTAGTCGGGCGGGCGGGTGCAAGCAGCGTTCGATTGAAGAGCATGCATTTAGTTTTACTAGCGTTTAAGAGCAGTTGGAGGCTACGGAAGGAGTGTTGTATGGCGTTGAAGCTTGTTTTGGAGGTTTGTTAACAGTGTCCAATGAAGGGCCAGATGTATACAAAATGGTGTCGTCTGCGTAGAGGTGGATCTGAGAGTCACCAGCAGCAAGAGCGACATCATTGATATACACAGAGAATAGAGTCGGCCCGAGAATTGAACCTTGTGGCACCCCCATAGACTGCCAGAGGTCCAGACAACAGGCCCTCCGATTTGACACATTGAACTCTATCTGAGAAGTAGTTGGTGAACCAGGCGAGGCAGTCATTTGAGAAACCAAGGCTATTTAGTCTGCCAATAAGAATGCGGTGATTGACAGAGTCGAAAGCCTTGGCCAGGTCAATGAAGACAGCTGCACAGTACTGTCTTTTTATCGATCGCGGTTATAATATCGTTTAGGACCTTGAGCGTGGCTGAGGTGCACCCATGGCCAGCTCGGAAACCAGATTGCATAGCGGAGAAGGTACGTGGGATTCGAAATGGTCGGTGATCTGTTTGTTAACTTGGCTTTCAAATACTTTCGAAAGGCAGGGCAGGATGGATATAGGTCTGTAACAGTTTGGATCGCCTGTGCTTTAGCAGCCTACGATCTGCTCCCGGACTTACTTAGTGCTGTTCACTGGACCTTATGATCACTCAGCTACACAGCTAATGCCTGCTGGACTGTTCCTTTATACGGTACCCATCCGGTTTATCTGTTTAGCCACAGTCCAAACTTTCGTCGCCATTATCAGCTGTTGTCTTAGCGGTTTCAAATAACACCTGTGACTGCTTTATGCCTCTCTCCCATGTCAATATGCCTTGCCTATTGCTGTTTCGGTTAGTTCTTATTGTACTATTTCACGGTAGAGCCCCGAGTCCCGCTCAACCTGCCTCAGATAGCTCCTTTTGTCCCACCCCCCATACATGCGGAGTCCGGCTCAATCGGTGCCTCTAGTGATGCGATCTCTTTCATCGTTACCCGACGCTTAGGTTTACCTCCACTGTACTCATATCCTTCCATATCCTTGTCTGTACATAATGCCCTGAATCTATTCTACAACGCCCGGAAATCTGCCCCTTTTATTCTCTGTACCCAACGCATTAGAAGACCAGTTCTTAAAGCCTTTAGCCATATCCTTATTCTAGTTCTCCTCTGTTCCTCTGGGGATCTAGAGGTTAACCCAGGCCCTGTAGTCCCCAGTATCACTCCTACTCCCCAAGCACTATCATTTGTTGACTTCTTCACTTGTTTGATTTCTTGCATGTTAACATCAGAAGCCTCCTCCCTAAGTTTGAGTTATTCACTGCGTTAGCACACTCCGCCAACCCTGATGTTCTAGCAGTGTCTGAATCCTGGCTTAGGAAGGGCACCAAATATTCAGAAATGTCTATCCCCAACTACAACATTTTCCGTCTAGATAGAACTGCCAAAGGGGGCGGAGTTGCAATCTACTGTAGAGATAGCCTGCAGAGCTCTATCATACTATCCAGGTCTGTGCCCAAACAGTTTGAGCTTCTACTACCGTTCCAGAAATAAGTCTCTCACTGTTGCCGCTTGCTACAGGCCCCCCTCAGCCCCCAGCTGTGCCCTGGACACCATATGTGAATTGATTGCCCCCCATCTATCCTCTGAGTTCGTACTGCTTGGTGACCTAAACTGGGATATGCTTAACACCCCGGCCGTCCTACAATCTAAACTAGATGCCCTCAATCTCACACAAATTATCAAGGAACCTACCAGGTACAACCCTAAATCCTAAAACATGGGCACCCTCATAGATATCATCCTGACTAATTTACCTTCTAAATACACCTCCGCTATCTTCAACCAGGATCTCAGCGATCACTGCCTTATTGCCTGCGTCCGTAATGGGTTCACGGTCAAACGACCACCCCTCATCACTGCCTAAAACACTTCAGCGAGCAGTCCTTTTTAATCGACCTGGCCCGGGTATCCTGGATGGATATTGACCTCATTCCGTCAGTAGAGGATGCCTGGTTGTTCTTTAAAAGTGCTTTCTTCTCCATCTTAAATAAGCAGGCACCATTCAAAAAATTCAGAACTAAGAACAGATATAGCCCCTGGTTCACCCCAGACTTGACTGCCCTTGACCAGCACAAAAACATCCTGCGGCGTACTGCATTAGCATCGAACAGCCCCCGCGATATGCAACTTTTCAGGGAAGTCAGGAAACAATATACACAAGCAGTTAGGAAAGCAAAGGCTAGCTTTTTCAAAACAGAAATGTGCATCCTGTAGCACTAACTCCAAAATGTTTTGTGACACTGTAAAGTCCATGGAGAATAACAGCACCTCCTCCCAGCTGCCCACTGCACTGAGGCTAGGAAACACTATCACCACCGATAAATCTACAATAATCGAGAATTTCAACAAGCATTTTGCTACGGCTGGCCATGCTTTCCACCTGGCTACCACTACCCCGGACACAAACTCTGCACCCTCCGCTGCAACTTGCCCATACCCCCCCGCTTCTCCTTCACCCAAATTCAGACAGCTGATGTTCTGAAAGACCTGCAAAATCTGGACCCCTACAAATCAGCTGGGCTAGACAATCTGGACCCTTTCTTTCTAAAATTAGCCGCTGAAATTGTCGCAACCCCTATTACTAGCCTGTTCAACCTCTCTTTCGTATCGTCTGAGATCCCCAGAGATTGGAAAGCTGCCGCGGTCATCCCCCTCTTCAAAGGGGGTGACACTCTAGATCCAAACTGTTACAGACCTATATCCATCCTGCCCTTCGAAAGTATTTGAAAGCCAAGTTAACAAACAGATCACCGACCATTTCGAATCCCACGTACCTTCTCCGCTATGCAATCTGGTTTCCGAGCTGGCCATGGGTGCACCTCAGCCACGCTCAAGGTCCTAAACGATATTATATAACCGCGATCGATAAAAAGACAGTACTGTGCAGCCGTCTTCATTGACCTGGCCAAGGCTTTCGACTCTGTCAATCACCGCATTCTTATTGGCAGACTAAATAGCCTTGGTTTCTCAAATGACTGCCTCGCCTGGTTCACCAACTACTTCTCAGATAGAGTTCAATGTGTCAAATCGGAGGGCCTGTTGTCTGGACCTCTGGCAGTCTATGGGGGTGCCACAAGGTTCAATTCTCGGGCCGACTCTATTCTCTGTGTATATCAATGATGTCGCTCTTGCTGCTGGTGACTCTCAGATCCACCTCTACGCAGACGACACCATTTTGTATACATCTGGCCCTTCATTGGACACTGTTAACAAACCTCCAAACGAGCTTCAACGCCATACAACACTCCTTCCGTAGCCTCCAACTGCTCTTAAACACTAGTAAAACTAAATGCATGCTCTTCAATCGAACGCTGCTTGCACCCGCCCGCCCGACTAGAATCACTACTCTCGGCGGGTCTGACTTAGAATATGTGGACAACTACAAATACCTAGGTGTCTGGTTAGACTGTAAACTCTCCTTCCAGACTCACATTAAGCATCTCCAATCCAAAGTTAAATCTAGAATCTGCTTCTTTTTTCGCAACAAAGCCTCCTTCACTCATGCTGCCAAACATGCCCTCGTAAAACTGACTATCCTACCAATCCTTGACTTCGGCGATGTCATTTACAAAATTGCCTCCAACACTCTACTCAGCAAATTGGATGTAGTCCATCACAGTGCCATCCGTTAGTTTAGACACTATGGATGTCTAAAATGGCACCCTATTCCCTATATAGTGTACTACTTTTGACCAGAGCTGATAGACCTGTCCTGTGGTTGCTAGGAAGACTAGAGCACCTAGGGAGACCAGAGCACCAGGGAGACCAGAGCACCAGGGAGACCAGAGCACCAGGGAGACCAGAGCACCAGGGAGACCAGAGCACCAGGGAGACCAGAGCACCAGGGAGACCAAAGCACCAGGGAGACCAAAGCACCAGGGAGACTAAAGCACCAGGGAGACTAGAGCACCAGGGAGACCAGAGCACCAGGGAAGACTAGAGCACCAGGGAAGACTAGAGCACCAGGGAAGACTAGAGCACCAGGGAAGACTAAAGCACCAGGGAGACCAGAGCACCAGGGAGACCAGAGCACCAGGGAGACCAGAGCACCAGGGAAGACTAGAGCACCAGGGAAGACTAGAGCACCAGGGAAGACTAGAGCACCAGGGAAGACTAAAGCACCAGGGAGACCAGAGCACCAGGGAGACCAGAGCACCAGGGAGACCAGAGCACCAGGGAGACCAGAGCACCAGGGAGACCAGAGCACCAGGGAGACCAGAGCACCAGGGAGACCAGAGCACCAGGGAGACCAGAGCACCAGGGAAGACCAGAGCACCAGGGAAGACTAGAGCACCAGGGAGACCAGAGCACCAGGGAGACCAGAGCACCAGGGAGACCAGAGCACCAGGGAGACCAGAGCACCAGGGAGACCAGAGCACCAGGGAGACTAAAGCACCAGGGAAGACTAGAGCACCAGGGAGACCAGAGCACCAGGGAGACCAAAGCACCAGGGAGACCAGAGCACCAGGGAGACCAGAGCACCAGGGAGACTAAAGCACCAGGGAGACCAGAGCACCAGGGAGACCAGAGCACCAGGGAGACCAGAGCACCAGGGAGACCAGAGCACCAGGGAGACCAGAGCACCAGGGAGACCAGAGCACCAGGGAGACCAGAGCACCAGGGAGACCAGAGCACCAGGGAGACCAGAGCACCAGGGAGACCAGAGCACTGCTTTACAGTGAACACTGAAGCTGTACTCTTACAGTTTTAGACAGTAGCCAACAGGTTATTGTGGCTATCTGAGCATAATGTAGGCCTACCAACAAAACCAATGGAGCAAATCCCATAAAATGTTCACATGGAAATAGCTTTTGATATCTATAATATAGCCTTCAGTAGCTTATATGTGGTGTTCAATTCTGGCCTACATTGCACAAGACTTCTAATAAACGTTTTTACATTATGAAGGGCTTGACATTAATTCAGGATTTTTTACTTGGTCTGTAACACCAGGGGCCAAATAGGTGACTGTAAATGTCATTGTGTTGTATGACGTAAGAAATAACTTTACAAAATACAATTAGTTATTATTACAATACACATAATTAGCCCCTTTAATTAAGACATAAGCTTTTTAACTGACTGGCTGTTGAAATGTAGCCGTAACTCCCCATTGCTGACCTATACTTCTCTATAACTGGGCTAATAGCCCACTAACAAGCAAAGGATATCAACAAATGTGCACACGCACGGCCCTGAACTGATCTGAAAAGTGCTCCTGGGTGATTGAGAGACCGCTCGCGGGCTACCCCAGCCAATAGAATGATACTCCGTGGCGCTCCGGCTCTGCCTACAACAAAATCAGACTCAATCTTGCAAAGTTAGATTTGTTTTGTTGCATTGAAAAGGGGCTGATATAATGTTGAATAGATCACAGAAAAAACATTGATCTATATAGCGCAAACTCAGTGAAGTTCAATCTCTTCTGACTTCACATATCTCCAAGATGGCGAGGTAGTGCAGTTGTGTTTTTATCGTCTGTCTGTAAATAGCCTGTAAATACCCTATTTTCGTACATTTTTCGTACATATTTCCCTATCAGACTTTTCATCCTTCTACAAGATATACTTTCCTGCAACCCGCCTCACTCAATGTGGAACGGATTCTATTATTGACTTACCTTTATCTAGAATCTAGAATCTCCAGTTGAAACTAGCTAGCCAGCTAACTAGCTACTTGCTATTTGCTATTAGCCACAGCTAGCGGTGTTTTCATCCAGAACATTGGATTTTTTCCGCGGGATTAATTTTAATCACTGGACATTGATCACCGGATATTCGGCCAGTCTGCACAGCGCGTTATCGACCCAGAACATATCAGTTTTTCCGCGGAATCACTGATTCACTGGAACCAGCTGGCTACAACAAAACGGACGCTGTGGTCTGGCTAATCAACCTGAGCTAGGCCCATCTCCCGGCTATCTACCTCTCTATCAACCGGACGGGACCACATAGTATTGACACGGAGCCCCGCCGATCCTACACGACTGGTCTGCCGACGAAATCGTCTGATGTGGTTACGACGTAACCACGAAGATTCCATCCATCTGCTAGCCCTGGCCCGTTAGCACACGCTTACTCACTAAACTGAACTAGCTACTGGACTAGCTACTTGCTATTAGCCACAGCTAGCAGTGTTTCACGCAGAACATTTGATTTTTTTTTCCGCGGGATTAATTTTAATCACTGGACTTTGATCACCGGATATTCGGCCAGTAGCCTCTTACTCACTAGCACTTCACCACCGGACCTTATGATAACTCAGCTATACAGCTGATATCTGCTGGACTGTTCCTTTTTACGGTACTACATCCTGTTTATGTTTAGCCTCAGCCCAAACATGGTTAGTTTATTGTTGTTTCGGTTATTTCTAATTGTACTATATCACTGTAGACCCCCCAGCCTAGCTAAACCTGCCTTAGTTAGCTCTTTTGTCCCTCCACCCATACACTCAGAAACCGACTCAATTGATGCCTCTAGAGATACTATCTCTTTCAGTGTTACCCAACGCTTAGGTTTACCTCCACTTTACTCATATCCTTCCATATCCTTGTCTGTACATAATGCCCTGAATCTTTTCTATAACACCCGGAAATCTGCCCCCTTTATTCTATGTACCCAACGCACTAGAAGACCAGTTCTTAAAGCCTTTAGCCGTATCCTTATTCTAGTCCTCCTCTGTTCCTCTGGTGATGTAGAGGCTAACCCAGGCCCTGTAGCCCCCAGTATCACTCCTACTCCCCAGGAGCTATCATTTGTTGACTTCTGTAATCGCAAAAGTCTTGGTTTCTTGCACATAAATATCAGAAGTCTACTTCCTAAGTTTGAGTTATTCACTGCGTTAGCACACTCTGCCAACCCTGATGTTCTAGCAGTGTCTGAATCCTGGCTCAGGAAGGCCACCAAAAATTCTGAAATTTCCATCCCCAACTATAACATTTTCCGTCTAGATAGAACTGCCAAAGGGGGTGGAGTTGCAATCTACTGTAGAGATAGCCTGCAGAGCTCTATCATACTATCCAGGTCTGTGCCCAAACAGTTTGAGCTTCTACTTCTAAAAATCCACCTTTCCAGAAAGAAGTCTCTCACTGTTGCCGCTTGCTACAGACCCCCCTCAGCCCCCAGCTGTGCCCTGGACACCATATGTGAATTGATTGCCCCCCATTTATCCTCTGAGTTTGTACTGCTTGGTGACCTAAACTGGGATATGCTTAATACCCCAGCCATCCTACAATCCAAGCTAGATGCCCTCAACCTCACGCAAATTATCAACGAACCTACCAGGTACAACCCTAAATCCTTAAACATAGGTACCCTCATAGATATCATCCTGACTAACATACCCTCTAAATACACCTCAGCTGTCTTCAACCAGGATCTCAGCGATCACTGCCTTATTGCCTGCGTCCGTAACGGGTCCGCGGTCAAACAACCACCCCTCATCACTGTCAAACGCTCCCTAAAACACTTTAGCGAGGAGGCCTTCCTAATTGACCTGGCCCAGGTATCCTGGATGGATATAGATCTCATTCCGTCAGTAGAGGATGCCTGGTTGTTCCTTAAAAGTAATTTCCTCTCAATCTTAAATAAACATGCCCCATTCAAAAAATACAGAACTAAGAACCGATATAGCCCCTGGTTCTCCTCAGACTTGACTGCCCTTGACCAGCACAAAAACATCCTGTGGCGTACAGCATTAGCATCAAATAGCCCCCGCGATATGCAACTTTTCAGGGAAGTTAGGAACCAATATACACAAGCAGTCAGGAAAGCAAAGGCTAACTTTTTCAAACAGAAATTTGCATCCTGTAGCACTAACTCCAAAAAGTTTTGGGACACTGTAAAGTCCATGGAGAATAAGAGCACTTCCTCCCAGCTGCCCACTGCACTGAGGCTAGGAAACACTATCACCACCGATAAATCTACAATAATCGAGAATTTCAACAAGCATTTTGCTACAGCTGGCCATGCTTTCCATCTGGCTACCACTAACCCGGCCACCAACTCTGCACCCTCTGCTGCAACTTGCCCATGCCCCCCCCGCTTCTCCTTCACACAAATTCAGACAGCTGATGTTTTGAAAGCGCTGCAAAATCTGGACCCCTACAAATCAGCTGGGCTAGACAATCTGGACCCTTTCTTCCTAAAACTAGCCGCCGAAATTGTCGCAACCCCTATTACTAGTCTGTTCAACCTCTCTTTCATAACGTCTGAGATCCCCAGAGATTGGAAAGCTGCCGCGGTCATCCCCCTCTTCAAAGGGGGTGACACTCTAGATCCAAACTGCTACAGACCTATATCCATCCTGCCCTGCCTTTCGAAAGTATTCGAAAGCCAAGTTAATAAACAGATCATCGACCATTTCGAATACCACCGTACCTTCTCCGCTATGCAATCTGGTTTCCGAGCTGGTCACGGGTGCACTTCAGCCACGCTCAAGGTCCTAAACGATATTATAACCGCGATTGATAATAGACAGTACTGTGCAGCCGTCTTCATCGACCTGGCCAAGGCTTTCGACTCTGTCAACCACCGCATTCTTATTGGCAGACTAAATAGCCTTGGTTTCTCAAATGACTGCCTCGCCTGGTTCACCAACTACTTCTCAGATAGAGTTCAGTGTGTCAAATCGGAGGGCCTGTTGTCTGGACCTATGGCAGTCTCTATGGGGGTGCCACAGGGTTCAATTCTTGGGCCGACACTTTTCTCCGTGTATATCAATGATGTCGCTCTTGCTGCTGGTGACTCTCAGATCCACCTCTACGCAGACGACACCATTTTGTATACATCTGGCCCTTCATTGGACACTGTGTTAACAAACCTCCAAACGAGCTTCAATGCCATACAACAATCCTTCAGTAGCCTTCAACTGCTCTTAAACACTAGTAAAACTAAATGCATGCTTTTCAATCGAACGCTGCTAGCACCCGCCCACCCGACTAGAATCACCACTCTCGACGGGTCTGACCTAGAGTATGTGGACAACTACAAATATCTAGGTGTCTGGTTAGACTGTAAACTCAACTTCCAGACTCACATAAAGAATCTCCAATCCAAAGTTAAATCTAGAATCGGCTTCCTATTTCGCAACAAAGCCTCCTTCACTCATGCTGCCAAACATGCCCTCGTAAAACTGACTATCCTACCGATCCTTGACTTCGGCGATGTCATTTATAAAATAGCCTCCAACACTCTACTCAGCAAATTGGATGTAGTCTATCACAGTGCCATCCGTTTTGTCTCCAAAGCCCCATACACTACCCACCACTGTGACCTGTACGCTCTTGTTGGCTGGTCCTCACTACATGTTCGTCGTCAAACCCACTGGCTCCAGGCCATCTATAAATCACTGCTAGGCAAATCCCCGCCTTATCTTAGCTCATTGGTCACCATAGCAGCACCCACCCGTAGTCTGCGCTCCAGCAGGTATATCTCACTGGTCATTCCCAAAGCCAACACCTCCTTTGGCCGCCATTCCTTCCAGTTCTCTGCTGCCAATGACTGGAACGAATTGCAAAAATCTCTGAAGCTGGAGACTCTTATCTCCCTCAATAACTTTAAGCATCAGTTGTCAGAGCACCTTACCGATCACTGCACCTGTACACAGCCCATCTGAAATTAGCCCACCCAACTACCTCATCCCTATATTGTTATTTAATTTGCTCTTTTGCAGTCCAGTATCTCTATTTGCACATAATCTCTTGCACATCTAGCATTCCAGTGTTAATACTATTGTAATTATTCTGCACTATAGCCTATTTATTGCCTTACCTCCATAACTTGCTACATTTGCACACACTGTATATATATTTTCTGTTGTATCTCTGACTTTATGTTTTTTTTACCCCATATGTAACTCTGTGTTGTTTTTGTTGCACTACTTTGCTTTGTCTTGGCCAGGTCGCAGTTGTAAATGAGAACCTGTTCTCAACTGGCTTACCTGGTTAAATAAAGGTGAAATAAAAATAAAAAATAAAATAAAATCTCTTGCGTGTCTGCGTGGCCTGGCATGTTTTCTGAGAGGCAGTCCAGGAGGAGGTGTGGGCCGTGCACGAAGCACAGCTTAGAGGGAACTATGGTTATGAGATGGAAACACACTCCTGAAGTATGCAATCCTTCCCCCCAGCTGAGAGTGAGTGAGTGTGGCAGGCGTGAGCCCTGAATAGCTTTGGGTGTGCAGCAGAAGGCATTCCATTCCAGTGGGAGCAGAGCAGCCTTCCTCCTACATCAGCTGTCTGAACACACACAGACAGAGCCAGAGCCAGAGAGACAGAGAGAGAGACAGACACAGAGACAGACACAGACACAGAGCTACCCCCTGTGTGTGTTTTCCAGAGTATAGTATAGTATAGTACAGAGACAGACACAGAGACAGACACAGAGACAGACACAGAGACAGAGAGCTACCCCCTGTGTGTGTTTTCCAGAGTATAGTATAGTATAGTACAGAGAGACAGACAGAGAGCTACCCCCTGTGTGTGTTTTCCAGAGTATAGTATAGTATAGTACAGAGACAGGCAGACAGAGAGCTACCCCCTGTGTGTGTTTTCCTGCTCCACACTGCTGTGATTGTTTATTGACTGACTGGGATTGATCATTGGATGTCCTCTCGCTCTCTGTTTCGCTCACCTCTCTCTGTTTCTCTCTCTGTTTCGCTCTCTCCTCTCTCTGTTTCGCTCTCTCCTCTCTCTGTTTCGCTCTCACCTCTCTCTGTTTCGCTCTCACCTCTCTCTGTTTCGCTCTCACCTCTCTCTGTTTCGCTCTCACCTCTCTCTGTTTCGCTCTCACCTCTCTCTGTTTCGCTCTCACCTCTCTCTGTTTCGCTCTCACCTCTCTCTGTTTCGCTCTCACCTCTCTCTGTTTCGCTCTCACCTCTCTCTGTTTCGCTCTCACCTCTCTCTGTTTCGCTCTCACCTCTCTCTGTTTCGCTCTCACCTCTCTCTGTTTCGCTCTCACCTCTCTCTGTTTCGCTCTCACCTCTCTCTGTTTCGCTCTCACCTCTCTCTGTTTCTCTCTCACCTCTCTCTGTTTCTCTCTCACCTCTCTCTGTTTCTCTCTCACCTCTCTCTGTTTCTCTCTCACCTCTCTCTGTTTCTCTCTCAACTCTCTCTGTTTCTCTCTCAACTCTCTCTGTTTCTCTCTCAACTCTCTCTGTTTCTCTCTCAACTCTCTCTGTTTCTCTCTCAACTCTCTCTGTTTCTCTCTCAACTCTCTCTGTTTCTCTCTCAACTCTCTCTGTTTCTCTCTCAACTCTCTCTGTTTCTCTCTCAACTCTCTCTGTTTCTCTCTCAACTCTCTCTGTTTCTCTCTCACCTCTCTCTGTTTCTCTCTCACCTCTCTCTGTTTCTCTCTCACCTCTCATCTCTCTGTTTCTCTCTCAACTCTCTCTGTTTCTCTCTCAACTCTCTCTGTTTCTCTCTCAACTCTCTCTGTTTCTCTCTCAACTCTCTCTGTTTCTCTCTCAACTCTCTCTGTTTCTCTCTCAACTCTCTCTGTTTCTCTCTCAACTCTCTCTGTTTCTCTCTCAACTCTCTCTGTTTCTCTCTCAACTCTCTCTGTTTCTCTCTCAACTCTCTCTATTTCTCTCTCCTCGCTCTCTCAGGACTTCCCAGTCAGTGACGTTGCGTCAGTAGCCTACCGCATCGGTAAGAGAGACGTTCATTTGGCTCCCTAATTTGCATACTGGTAGGCTTTTCTGAGATGATCTGCAGATAAATTATGAAAACATTAGATGAAGATGGAGAATCCTCCTCGCAGCAGGAACAATAGGTAGGCTGGAGGAGAGAAAGCCTCACTCTGGTCCAAAATGTGATAAAAGAAAACAAATTGTATTGATATAGGCCTACTGATGTAATCAAAGCCCATTGTTTGACACCTGCTTCGTTATTCAATCATGCCCATATTGCAGGTAGCTGAACATAAATCTTAGAAGGAAGCTTGAAGCCTGTGGAAGTCAGCAGACTCTTACAGGACGACATACAAAAATTGCTGTAACACGAGGTCAACGGTTCACCCGATATGGATGAAAGTACCCTCAAATTAAAGCTGACAGTCTGCACTTTAACCTCATAGTCATTGTAAAATTTGTCACTGTCCCAATACCTCTGGAGCTCACTGTAAATGCTTCCTGACGGGTCCTTCATAACAACAGGTGGAGACTAACAGTGAAATGCTTCCTGACGGGTCCTTCATAACAACAGGTGGAGACTAACAGTGAAATGCTTCCTGACGGGTCCTTCATAACAACAGGTGGAGACTAACAGTGAAATGCTTCCTGACGGGTCCTTCATAACAACAGGTGGAGACCAACAGTGAAATGCTTCCTGACGGGTCCTTCATAACAACAGGTGGAGACTAACAGTGAAATGCTTCCTGACGGGTCCTTCATAACAACAGGTGGAGACTAACAGTGAAATGCTTCCTGACGGGTCCTTCATAACAACAGGTGGAGACTAACAGTGAAATACTTCATCGTGTGCTTGTAAATAAAACATCACGTGACTGTGGACTACCGGTAAGCTTCATCATGAACAAATTATGTGACAGGTGAAATTAAGAACGCAATCTGCATTTTTCGCCTAACGTATTGCACACGTGACGTTGACTGCAGGTATTTACTTAAAAAGTAGCTCCAAATATAAAGAATTGTATTAAAAAAACTTCAAATAACTAATTTCAACGGTATTGAAAAACCATCCCATGGTCATTTCCAAATACTAGTCTGTGTGTGTGTGTGTGTCTGTGTACTCACAGTGTGTTTGGGTATCGGTGGCAGGCCAGCGGGACTGTGTGTGTCTGCTTCTTCCTTCAGTGGGTGGTCAGCTCTCATGTAGGAGTCATAGAGGCCGTCGCCATGACGCGCTGGGGGAAACACAGGTCAGAGGTCACGCTCTGGAACAACTTCATTGACAACATATCAGACACATTTGTAATAAATAAATTGGTCTTACAAGAGCTCTCATATTGAAACAGTAACAGATACAGAGTACACCTTTTCCCTCAGAACAGCCTCAAATCGTTGGGGCATGGACTCTACAAAGTGTCGAAAGCGTTCCACAGGCAGAACTCGCGTCACATTTGTTCCTCACCTATCCCAAAGTTCAATTTCAACTGTCCCAAACTGAACTGCCCCAAAATTAAAATACATGTTTTTTTAATGTGTTGATATACCAACATGGGTCTAGATCATTTGCAGCGCTTTTAATTGGCGTATTTCTGTAATTTAAGATAAAACCTTTTTGCATCTTAATGAAAAAAAACGTCCATAACATTATTAGTAAGTATAATGTATTAATTGAACATGCTAACCACATATATACACAATATATCTGAGAGAACAAACTGGAAACCACATATCCTTAGGCTGCATTTATCGTAGCTGGGGATTTTAACAAAGCAAATTTGAGGAAAACACTACCGAAGTTCTATCAACACTGACTGTAGTACTCGCGCTGCTAAAACACTCGACCGTTGCTACTCCAACTTCCGGGATGCCTACAAGGCCCTCCCCCGCCATCCCGTCTGCAAATCTGATCACGACTCCATTTTGCTCCTCCCTTCCTATAGGCAGAAATTCAAACAGGAAGTACCCATGCTAAGGACTATTCAACACTGGCTTGACCAATCGGAATCCACACTTCAAGTTTGTTTTGATCACGCGGACTGGGTTATGTTCCGGGTAGCCTCCGAGAATAACATCTACGAATACACGGATATGGTGACTGAGTTTATTTGGAAGCGTATAGGAAATGTTGTACCCACTGTGACTATTAAAACCTACCCTAACCAGAAACCGTGGATAGATGGCAGCATTCGCGCAAAACATAAAGCACGAACCACCGCATTTAACTATGGCAAGGTGACTGGGAATATGGCAGAATACAAACAGTGTAGTTATTCCCTCCGTAAGGCAATCGAACAGGCAAAACGTCAGTGCAGAGACAAAGTGGAGTCGCAATTCAACGGCTCTGACACGAGACGTATGTGGCAGGGTCTACAGACAAATCACGGACTACAAAGGGAAAACCAGCCACGTCACGCACACCGACGTCCTGCTTCTGGAAAAGCTAAAACACCTTCTTCGCCGGCTTTGAGGATAACACAGTGCCACCGACGCTGCCCGCTACCAAGGACTGTTGCCTCTCATTCTCCGTGGCCGACGTGAGTAAGACATTTAAGCGTGTTAACCCTCGCAAGGCTGCCGGCCCAGACGGCATCCCTAGCCGCGTCCTCAGAGCATGTGCAGATCAGCTGGCTGGAGTGTTTACAGACATATTCAATCTCTCCCTATCCCAGTCTGCTGTCCCCACTTGCTTAAATATGTCCACCATTGTTCCTGTACCCAAGAAAGCAAAGGTAACTGAACTAAATGACTATCACCCCGTAGCACTCACTTCTGTCATCATGAAGTGCTTTGAGAGGCTAGTTAAGGATCATATCACCTCTACCTTACCTGACACCCTGGACCCACTTCAATTTGCTTACCACCCAAATAGATCCACAGACGATGCAATCGCCATCACACTTCACACTGCCCTATCCCATCTGGACAAGAGGAATACCTATGTAAGAATGCTGTTCATTGACTATAGCTCAGCATTCAACACCATAGTATCCTCCAAGCTCATCATTAAGCTCGGGGCCCTGGGTCTGAACCCCGCCCTGTGCAACTGGGTCCTGGACTTCCTGACGGACCGCCCCCAGGTGGTGAAGGTAGGAAACAACACCTCCACTACACTGATCAACATAGGGGCCGTACAAGGGTGCGTGCTCAGCCCCCTCCTGTAATCCCTGTTCACCCATGACTGCGTGGCCAAGCACGCCTCCAACTCAAATCATCAAGTTTGTAGACGACACAACAGTAGTAGCACTGATTACCAACAATGACGAGACAGCCTACAGGGAGGAGGTGAGGGCTCTGGGAGTGTGGTGCCAGGAAAATAACCTCTCACTCAACGTCAACAAAACAAAGGAGATGATCGTGGACTTCAGGAAACAGCAGAGGGAGCACGCCCCTATCCACATCGAAGGGACCGCAGTGGAGCAGGTGGAAAGCTTCAAGTTCCTCGGCGTACACATCACTGACGATCTGAAATGGCCCACCCACACAGACAGTGTGGTGAAGAAGGCGCAACAGCGCCTCTAACCTCAGGAGGCTGAAGAAATTTGGTTTGGCACCTAAAACCCTCAAACTTTTACAGACGCACAATTGAGAGCATCCTGTCGGGCTGCATCACTTCCTGGTACGGCAACTGCACCGCCCACAACCTCAGGGCTCTCCAGAGGGTGGTGCGGTCTGCCCAAAGCATCACCGGGGGCAAACTACCTGCCCTCTAGGACACCTACAGCACCCGATGTCACAGGAAGGCCAAAAAGATAATCAAGGACAACAACCACCCGAGCCACTGCCTGTTCACCCCGCTATCATCCAGAAGGCGAGGTCAGTACAGGTGCATCAAAGCTGGGACCGAGAGACTGAAAAACAGCTTCAATCTCAAGGCCATCAGACTGTTAAATAGCCATCGCTAGGTGGCTTCCACCCGGTTACGTAACCCTGCACCTTAGAGGCTGCTGCCCCATATACATAGACTTGAAATCACCGGTCACTTTAATAATGGAATACTAGTCACTCTAATAATGTTTACATATTTTTGCTTTACTCATCTCATATGTATATACTGTCATGACTTGCCCTCATGGGCTGAGGATCAAATATGCCGGCTAGGCAAAGGTTTGAACACCCCCTTTCCTGGGGGGGGGGGGGGGGGGGGGGGGGTCAGCTTTATGACCGGTTGTAAATTCCTAGCAGAAACTTTCTTTTCCGTGCAATGCAGTATTGGGAGAGGGAATTTCCCTGTGAGAAGTCTTCCCGCCAACATCCAAAAGTGGATAATGAAACAATATTCCTACTTAAAAGAATGTGGTTGGGACATAAAGAACAATCATGTCGAATTCATTACTATGTTGTGATGTCATTAAAGACTGTGGAACAACATAACTGTATCTCTGGGGGTCTACACTTCCCAGTTATGAGGTTTGCATCTAGTTGTTGTATAAAATAATGATTAAGTATAATAATACTTTTGTGAAAAAAATAAGAAGTGATTTTAGCATTTTAGATTAGATTATTGTTTTCCATATTGATTTGTTCTCAGTCAGCAGCCACGCCCAGATGAGCACAAACATGATGGAACACCCCTTTTACCCGGAGTGCATAAAAAGCCTTGAAAAACAAATTCACCTCAGACCAGGAAGCCCACGGCTTAAAATGGTTGACACTCTACAAGACCAGCAGACGTGAAGCGTGAGCTAAACGTTGCAAATGGTTGAATTTCTACAAGACCAAGAAGCGTGAAGCTGAAGCTACACGTTACAAAATGGTTCGATCAGAAAGACCAGAAAACGTGAGACGTTAGTCCACACGTTTCAAATGGAGAAACTCTGAAACTCTCAACCTCTACACGAGGTGAAGAAGGAGACAATGCACTAGACCTCATCATCTCAGTCTGCAGCTGGCATGTAAAGTCGTCTAGAGAACTTTCACTAAAGACACGAGTTGGGAAGGACAACCGCTGGTACATGTGAAGTATCAATTCTAACCACGACTATGACCAGAAACTCTACCAAGGACATTGGGATCTCTGGTGAGTAAACCAGAGTCCTACATCATCAACTCAACTATCAAGGACAGCTACACGTAAATACATGTTGCATTTCTAATCCGAATGAGCGATTATTATTAGGGTTTTAAGCATTTGTATTTCCGTGAACGTAGTTTCCTAAGTAACCACGATAGTTTGAATCTCTGTCTCCCCCTTCCACTCTGACCCTCCTTCTACCCAAGCATTCATGCTATTGTTAGTCCAGTCCACTGGGGACCGGTTTTCATTTTATTACGTTAGTAATGAATAACCTGTGTGTTTGTATTGTGTTATTATTTAGTTAGTAAATTAATAATTAAGCCAATTTGTGTATTGCTGATTCATCAATAAGGTTAAGTTTCTTGCAGGTTCAAAGATTATGTGACGTTCAGAATGAGACTGATAAGAGGTAATTATTTAATAAGTGACTTATCGGTATATAACACACACACTACCGTTCAAAAGCTTGAGGACACTTAGAAATATCCTTGTTTTCTAAAGAAAAGCAATTTTTTTGTCCATTAAAATAACATCGAATTTATCAGAAATGCAGTGTAGACATTGTTAATTGTTGTAAATGGCTATTGTAGCTGGAAACTGCTGATTTTTAATTGAATATCTACATATGCGTACAGAGGCCCATTATCAGCAACGATCAGTCCTGTGTTCCAATGGCACATTGTGTTTGCTAATCCAAGTTTATCATTTTAAAAGGCTAATTGATCATTAGAAACCCCTTTTGCAATTATGTTAGCACAGCTGAAAAATGTGCTGATTAAAGAAGCAATAAAACTGGCCTTCTTGAGACTTGTTGGGTATCTGGAGTATCAGCAATTGTGGGTTCGATTACAGGATCAAAATGGCCAGAAACAAAGAACTTTGTTCTGAAACTCGTCAGTCTCTTCTTGTTCTGAGAAATCGGGCCATGCGAGAAATTGCCAAGAAACTGAAGATTTTATTTCGAAAACAAGGACATTTCTAAGTGACCCCAAACTTTTGAACGGTAGTGTGTATGCATATATATATATATATATCTTCTCAGAGTTTAATTCAGGAGATGGTAACTCGTTAAACAACTTCTTCCGTGGTGCCCCAAATTCCTAATGAGTTAATTGTTACATGATTAATTTAATCGAGTGACAATTAAACATAGTTAGGTGATTTGATAAATAACAGTCATACATTAAAGTAAGTCACGTCAATACTGTATTCTACTGTATTTTAGTTTATGCACCTCTGACATTGCTCATCCTAATATTTATAATATTTATATATTCCTTAATTCCATTCTTTTACTTTTAGGTTGTGTATTGTTGTGAATTGTTAGATATACTGCACTGTTGGAGCTAGGGACACAAGCATTTCGCTACACCCACAATAACATCTGCTAAACATGTTTACGTGACAAATTTAATTTGATTTTGTGAACTGGTTACTGAATACACTTCAGTTAGAGACATTCCATTCCACCACCAGCTGCCCCACTAAACAACAATATACAATTTTGTGTGTGTGTGCCCCAGCCTTCACTTTCTCTGCTTCCCCTTCCCTCTTCAGTCCCCACTTGCTAACAGCCAGGGCCTAAAATTTACTTTTTTTTTGGTCCACCAGCCACTGTGGCAGGTATATTTAAAAATCTACCAGCCACTCAGATTTTTTTTACCAGCCCAAATATTTTTGTTGTTGTTAAAATTACACCAACAAAACACAAAAAAACAGTTGAGCATGCTTTGTAATGTTCCTAAAACAATAAATGTATTACTAGTAAGAACTAATTTGGTATATTGTTTAATTTAATCTTTTAACCAAAATATCACAGATGAAACAATTTTTTTAAATTGTATTGTCCCTGGGACGCCCTTAATTTTGAGCCCTGTCCAAAGGGATGCTGGCCCATGTTGACGCCAATGCTTCCCATAGTCGTGTCAAGTTGGCTGGATGTCTTTTGGGTGGTGGACCATTCTTAATACACACGGGAAACTGTTGAGCTTGAAAAACCCATCAGCGTTGCAGTTCTTGACAAAAAAAAGTGCTCCTGGCACCTACTACCATACCCCGTTCAAAGGCACTTCAACCTTTTGTCTTGCCCATCCACCCTCTGAATGGCACACATACACAATCCATGTCTCAATGCTTAAAAATACTTATTTAACCTGTCTCCTCCCCTTCATTTAGACTGATTTAAGTGGATTTAACAAGTGATATCAATAAGGGATCATAGCTTTCACCTGGATTCACCTGGTCAGTCTGTCATGGAAAGAGCAGGTGTCCTTACTGTTTTGTACACTCAGTGCAGGCCTAGACCAGAACAATCCTGGTAAGGCCTAGACCAGAACAATCCTGGTAAGGCCTAGACCAGAACAATCCTGGTAAGGCCTAGACCAGAACAATCCTGGTAAGGCCTAGACCAGAACAATCCTGGTAAGACCTAGACCAGAACAATCCTGGTAAGGCCTAGACCAGAACAATCCTGGTAAGACCTAGACCAGAACAATCCTGGTAAGGCCTAGACCAGAACAATCCTGGTAAGGCCTAGACCAGAACAATCCTGGTAAGGCCTAGACCAGAACAATCCTGGTAAGGCCTAGACCAGAACAATCCTGGTAAGGCCTAGACCAGAACAATCCTGGTAGGCTAATGAATAGAAGACCTAAGTAACAGCTAGGTGGAAGAGAGAAGATCAGGACATTAACTGACACACTGACTGACATCCTGAATGATAAACACACAGCTCTACCTCACAGCAGACCAGTTTCACTACTAACCACCTCAAGACAAACACACATCAACCTAACAGGCCCTAGCTCCAGTTTCACTACTAACCAAGACAAACACACATCAACCTAACAGGCCCTAGCTCCAGTTTCACTACTAACCACCTCAAGACAAACACACATCAACCTAACAGGCCCTAGCTCCAGTTTCACTACTAACCACCTCAAGACAAACACACATCAACCTAACAGGCCCTAGCTCCAGTTTCACTACTAACCAAGACAAACACACATCAACCTAACAGGCCCTAGCTCCAGTTTCACTACTAACCACCTCAAGACAAACACACATCAACCTAACAGGCCCTAGCTCCAGTTTCACTACTAACCACCTCAAGACAAACACACATCAACCTAACAGGCCCTAGCTCCAGTTTCACTACTAACCAAGACAAACACACATCAACCTAACAGGCCCTAGCTCCAGTTTCACTACTAACCAAGATAAACACACATCAACCTAACAGGCCCTAGCTCCAGTTTCACTACTAACCACCTCAAGACAAACACACATCAACCTAACAGGCCCTAGCTCCAGTTTCACTACTAACCACCTCAAGACAAACACACATCAACCTAACAGGCCCTAGCTCCAGTTTCACTACTAACCAAGACAAACACACATCAACCTAACAGGCCCTAGCTCCAGTTTCACTACTAACCACCTCAAGACAAACACACATCAACCTAACAGGCCCTAGCTCCAGTTTCACTACTAACCAAGATAAACACACATCAACCTAACAGGCCCTAGCTCCAGTTTCACTACTAACCAAGACAAACACACATCAACCTAACAGGCCCTAGCTCCAGTTTCACTACTAACCACCTCAAGACAAACACACATCAACCTAACAGGCCCTAGCTCCAGTTTCACTACCAACCAAGACAAACACACATCAACCTAACAGGCCCTAGCTCCAGTTTCACTACTAACCACCTCAAGACCAACACGCATCAACCTAACAGGCCCTAGCTCCAGTTTCACTACTAACCACCTCAAGACACACACACATCAACCTAACAGGCCCTAGCTCCAGTTTCACTACTAACCACCTCAAGACCAACACACATCAACCTAACAGGCCCTAGCTCCAGTTTCACTACTAACCAAGATAAACACGCATCAACCTAACAGGCCCTAGCTCCAGTTTCACTACTAACCAAGACAAACACACATCAACCTAACAGGCCCTAGCTCCAGTTTCACTACTAACCACCTCAAGACCAACACACATCAACCTAACAGGCCCTAGCTCCAGTTTCACTACTAACCACCTCAAGACAAACACACATCAACCTAACAGGCCCTAGCTCCAGTTTCACTACTAACCAAGATAAACACACATCAACCTAACAGGCCCTAGCTCCAGTTTCACTACTAACCACCTCAAGACCAACACACATCAACCTAACAGGCCCTAGCTCCAGTTTCACTACTAACCACCTCAAGACAAACACACATCAACCTAACAGGCCCTAGCTCCAGTTTCACTACTAACCAAGATAAACACACATCAACCTAACAGGCCCTAGCTCCAGTTTCACTACTAACCACCTCAAGACAAACACACATCAACCTAACAGGCCCTAGCTCCAGTTTCACTACTAACCACCTCAAGACAAACACACATCAACCTAACAGGCCCTAGCTCCAGTTTCACTACTAACCAAGACAAACACACATCAACCTAACAGGCCCTAGCTCCAGTTTCACTACTAACCACCTCAAGACAAACACACATCAACCTAACAGGCCCTAGCTCCAGTTTCACTACTAACCAAGATAAACACACATCAACCTAACAGGCCCTAGCTCCAGTTTCACTACTAACCAAGACAAACACACATCAACCTAACAGGCCCTAGCTCCAGTTTCACTACTAACCACCTCAAGACAAACACACATCAACCTAACAGGCCCTAGCTCCAGTTTCACTACTAACCAAGACAAACACACATCAACCTAACAGGCCCTAGCTCCAGTTTCACTACTAACCACCTCAAGACCAACACGCATCAACCTAACAGGCCCTAGCTCCAGTTTCACTACTAACCACCTCAAGACCAACACACATCAACCTAACAGGCCCTAGCTCCAGTTTCACTACTAACCAAGATAAACACGCATCAACCTAACAGGCCCTAGCTCCAGTTTCACTACTAACCAAGACAAACACACATCAACCTAACAGGCCCTAGCTCCAGTTTCACTACTAACCACCTCAAGACCAACACACATCAACCTAACAGGCCCTAGCTCCAGTTTCACTACTAACCACCTCAAGACAAACACACATCAACCTAACAGGCCCTAGCTCCAGTTTCACTACTAACCAAGATAAACACACATCAACCTAACAGGACCTAGCTTGGGTTATTAATATGACTAGGATTGTGTCTTTGGCTGCTGGACAACGAACCTGAGATCCTGAGAGAAATACTGGTTTCAATGACATATGAGGAAGTGTTAATAAAATAATCCCATTAACATTCCTATGGTAGGAACACGGTAAGACATGCCTCGTAAAATGACACAAAAAAAACATTTTAGGTTTTAAACAATTATGTTTATGGTTAAACAGTTTCAAAATGTTAACTGCGTCCGTTCAGATTGCAAGGTGGGCGATGTTGCAGGCACTGGCATTTCCCTCCTATCGGAAGGAACAGTGCCTCGAGTATGTCGACAGAATCAAGCCTCTAGATAGTAATAATGGTCCTACATTATATTTGTCAAACATTGATTAATTAAAAGTTGCTTTAAAGTTTTGTTAGATTTTCAGGCGCCTCTCTCCTGTCAGCATCAGTCTGGACCATGACAGGCTGTAGCCAATACACCTAGGCTATCACCTGCAGGACATGACAGGCTGTAGCCAATACACCTAGGCTATCACCTGCACTTCGACATGTAGCATCATTATTTATGTACATTTACATACACTTATGTTTCTCTTGTCCCCCTGGCAGATGGCCTTGGGGCCCTGGCAGATGGCCTTGGGGCCCTGGCAGATCGGGCACCTCTTTACTGGTACCGGGGACTTTCAGACTTCAGTTTTGTGAGGCTTGTGGGCGTCCTAGAGCAAAACAAGCCTCACCTTTCCACAGAGGGGTCATATTAGTGTGTAGCCCAAACTGTTCGGACGCTACAGACAGAAGTTGGCAGATCGGCTGTACCAACTTCAGATGAGTCCTGTGACGCTTGTGGGGGTCGTAGAGCAAAACGGAGAACACCATTGTGTTCGTGAGTCTCATCTTTCCATAGAGTGGCAGTTCGTAGGCCAAACCGTTCGGAGGCTACAGACGTTTTCGCGAGAAGACCCATTTTCAGGATGTCTCATGGTCTGACAAACACCGCTCTAGCTCTGTCACCTTTCACCACAGATGCTAAAAGGGCCACATCGGAGGATTGAGACGCAGCCCCATGCAAAACAACAGATATCTCCAGCATAAACAGACAGTATTTGATGGGGATTTTTTTTCTTACGTTAATTAGATTTCCCCCGGGGGGCTGCAGAAATTGTAGGCTAAGGGTTAAAGGCCAAATGGCCTTTACTCCTAAAATCACGAAATTCCAGGCCTGTAGCTCCCCCTCCAATAGCACCTCCTCTGTGTACAGGTCTAAGGTCACACACTGTGGCATATCATAAATCAGACCCTTTCCGGTTATCAGATCCCTTCCGTATTAATGATTCTATTTCTATTCACACCTGTGTCAGAACGAAACACTTCGACATGGATGGACAGAACAAAATGGTGGACAGACAGACAAGCGGAAAGATGCTGCCGTCATAGTAGCATCTGCTAGCCCCATTAATAAGCCAATAATAGGCCTACCACTTTCAGCAACACTGGCTCTCTGGCAACCTTAAGCACCTGGCTAAGCCAGTCTGGGCTGTGAATGGGGTTAGCCGGTTCATGCTAGTAATCGCGTTAACCCATAGAGAGCTGTGGGGTTAGCCTGCTAGATTTAGCCTGCTATCACCAACCCATAGAGATGTAGGGCAAGTTAGCATTTGCCCATAGGGAGCTGTGGAGTTAGCATTAGCCCATAGAGAGCTATGGGGCTAGTTAGCATTAGCTAATAGAGAGATGAGGAATTCTCCTGCTAGCATTAACCCATAGACCAGGGGTCTCCAACAGGTAGATCCCCAGCTACCAGTAGTCCGCAGCCCACCTAGAAGTAGCTCGCCAATCAATTCTGAAAGTACATGCATTTTTCCATCACAAGATGTTTCAAAGATCCCGGCTATTTTCCAATAATAATAATAATAATAATAATAATAATATGCCATTTAGCAGATGCTTTTATCCAAAGTGACTTACAGTCATGCGTGCATAATTTTTTTTTTTGTGTATGGGTGATCCCGGGGATCGAACCCACTACCTTAGCGTTACAAGCGCCGTGCTCTACCAGCTGAGCTACAGAGGACCACAAAGCCACATTGACATTATCCCACTAACATAACACAATATCTTTCAATTAATTTTTAGCAATATTGCCTATCTGTCTGTATGGTGCACGTGTTTGCCTATCACTCCGTATGTAGCCAGTTAGCGATGCTAATGATTTTCCCCGAAAACCTTCTCAATTAAATGTTAACTGCAAAGTAGGCTTACCTGACAGAACTATATCATGATTATTTGTTTCAATTGGGTGGCCATTGTTTTGCAAACTCTTGCCATGACATGTGCTGCAGCAGTAGGCCTAACAGCAGAAAGGTCACTAGACCGACACGTTCCTCTCTTCCTAGATGCACAATTAAAGGGGAACTACACTAAAAAATCTAAAATGTTTGTTTTTCTCTCTCCCAGAAGTCAAAAAACGTTCTGAGGTGATTTAAGTCTTGACATCAGAACATCCCTTTTCGTTGTTTCCTCTGAATAATTGTAATATTGAGAGTAAAATTATAAAAATCCAATTTTTTGGTTTGAACAGGTTAGTTAGTGTTAGCCCTAAGAGAGCAATCTTAAATAGCATCAGCCCCATAGAGAGCTGTGTATCTAGCTAGCGTCAGCCCCATAGAGAGCTGTGTATCTAGCTAGCGTCAGCCCCATAGAGAGCTGTGTTAGCTAGCATCAGCCCCATAGAGAGCTGTGTATCTAGCTAGCATCAGCCCCATAGAGAGCTGTGTATCTAGCTAGCGTCAGCCCCATAGAGAGCTGTGTATCTAGCTAGCGTCAGCCCCATAGAGAGCTGTGTATCTAGCTAGCGTCAGCCCCATAGAGAGCTGTGTATCTAGCTAGCGTCAGCCCCATAGAGAGCTGTGTATCTAGCTAGCATCAGCCCCATAGAGAGCTGTGTATCTAGCTAGCATCAGCCCCATAGAGAGCTGTGTATCTAGCTAGCATCAGCCCCATAGAGAGCTGTGTATCTAGCTAGCATCAGCCCCATAGAGAGCTGTGTATCTAGCTAGCGTCAGCCCCATAGAGAGCTGTGTATCTAGCTAGCGTCAGCCCCATAGAGAGCTGTGCAGCTAGCTAGCGTCAGCCCCATAGAGAGCTGTGCAGCTAGCTAGCATCAGCCCCATAGAGAGCTGTGTATCTAGCTAGCATCAGCCCCATAGAGAGCTGTGTATCTAGCTAGCATCAGCCCCATAGAGAGCTGTGTATCTAGCTAGCATCAGCCCCATAGAGAGCTGTGTATCTAGCTAGCATCAGCCCCATAGAGAGCTGGGTTAGCTAGCATCAGCCCCATAGAGAGCTGTGTATCTAGCTAGCATCAGCCCCATAGAGAGCTGTGTATCTAGCTAGCATCAGCCCCATAGAGAGCTGTGTATCTAGCTAGCATCAGCCCCATAGAGAGCTGTGTATCTAGCTAGCGTCAGCCCCATAGAGAGGTGTGTATCTAGCTAGCGTCAGCCCCATAGAGAGGTGTGTATCTAGCTAGCATCAGCCCCATAGAGAGGTGTGTATCTAGCTAGCGTCAGCCCCATAGAGAGCTGTGTATCTAGCTAGCGTCAGCCCCATAGAGAGCTGTGTATCTAGCTAGCGTCAGCCCCATAGAGAGCTGTGTATCTAGCTAGCGTCAGCCCCATAGAGAGCTGTGTATCTAGCTAGCATCAGCCCCATAGAGAGCTGTGTATCTAGCTAGCATCAGCCCCATAGAGAGCTGTGTATCAAGCTAGCATCAGCCCCATAGAGAGCTGTGTGTCTAGCTAGCATCAGCCCCATAGAGAGCTGTGTGTCTAGCTAGCGTCAGCCCCATAGAGAGCTGTGTATCTAGCTAGCGTCAGCCCCATAGAGAGCTGTGTATCTAGCTAGCGTCAGCCCCATAGAGAGCTGTGTATCTAGCTAGCATCAGCCCCATAGAGAGCTGTGTATCTAGCTAGCGTCAGCCCCATAGAGAGCTGTGTATCAAGCTAGCGTCAGCCCCATAGAGAGCTGTGTATCTAGCTAGCATCAGCCCCATAGAGAGCTGTGTATCTAGCTAGCATCAGCCCCATAGAGAGCTGTGTTAGCTAGCATCAGCCCCATAGAGAGCTGTGCAGCTAGCTAGCGTCAGCCCCATTACATTTACATTTTAGTCATTTAGCAGATGCTCTTATCCAGAGCGACTTACAGGAGCAATTAGGGTTAAGTGCCTTGCTCAAGGGCACATCGACAGATTTTTCACCTAGTCGGCTCGGGGATTAGAACCAGCGACCTTTCGGTTACTGGCACAGCGCTCTTAACCACTAAGCTACCTGCCGCCCAGGTAGGTAGCTAGCTAGCGTCAGCCCCATAGAGAGCTGTGCAGCTAGTTAGTGTTAGCCCCATAGATAGCTGTGTCGCTAAGTTAGCGTTAGTGAAACGGACATCAGTGTGTTGCTATCAGTTTAGTTAGCGTTAGCCCTAAGAGATCTATGTTAGCTAGTGTTAGCCCATAGAGAGCTGTAGGGTTAGTTAGCGTTAGCCCACAGAGCTGTGTCGCCAGGCTCCTGTCCTCTGTCTTGCAGTGTCAACAGACAGGCTCTGGGTGGGGGGTGGTAAAGTACACACACACACACAGCCTGCATGAGAGCGGAGTTAAAATCTTTGGGTTCAGCACTTTACCCACAGTATTCACATTCACTCTGGCCCCAAACATTACTACTGAAACCAACCCATAACACCACTCAAACCAACAGGGTTGACGTCAATTTCACGTGAATGGCACTGTTATGGAAAAACCTAGCTAGTTAGCAAACACACACCCCGTGTCTGTGTAAGGAGGTGGTGGTCCAGGAGGGACACGCCACAGAGAGTGTAGAGGGAAGGGAAACACTCTACAAACGTGTCAGATCATGTGTTATAACCCCGACTAACGTGTCAGATCATGTGTTATAACCCCGACTAACAGCGTAGACACACAGACAGCTGGCTAGACTGTAGCTGACTCAACTCCACAGTAATACATCTCGGGTATCTAAACTAGAACTGGCTAGACTGCCTGTCTGTTCATACAGAACTACTGAGATACTATTGACTGGCCTAGTTAGCTAAATAAAAATGGCAAATAAAAATAAAATCCAATTAAAAATATACTATGCGAAGACCTGCAAACAAACATAAGTTCAGCACTTGTTCCAGTGTTGACAGGCTCTGGGGTAGTGTACTTACAGACAGGCAGGAGTCTCGTGTCTGTCTGATCGATGGACACAAAAGTTGCAGCTGTCAGAAAACAACTTGTTTACCCTCGACTGAATGGAACTGATCAAAGCTATTATGACATCATATTCTGAAGGGCTCTACAGTGCTACCATTTGAGGGCATATGCTCCTAAATATTTTTGCTGTGCTACCTAAAATTGTAATTTGGGAGCACCAGTGCCCCTAGAGAAAAAAGGTCACCTTCGAGCCCTGGTCTGCCTGGCAATAAGACTGCGATACCTCTGATTCACAGTCTAAGATTAATGCCTTACATTTGTTTGGAAAAATGTCATCTCACAAGCTCTAAAGACAGAATGTTAATCAAATTATTAACTTTCCTGATCCAAACACTAATTTCTGCCTGACGAAGAATTCTATCCCATTCCTCTTCGGTGGAGTTTAACGGCGGTGGGCATCCAATATGTTGCATTACCGCTCCCAACTGAACCATAGTAGAAATCCATTACACTTTGTGATACAATAAAATGGGAAAAGGGGAAATTGGAAAAATAAAATACAAATAAGAATATACAGTGTATTCAGACAGTATTCAGACCCCTTGACTTTTTCCACATTTTGTTACGTTACAGCCTTATTCTAAAATTAATGAAAATATTTCTTTTTTTTTTTTTTTTTTTTATAAGTCTACACACAATACCCCATAATGACAGTGAAAACAGGTTTTTAGAAATGTTTGCAAATGTATTAAAACATGTATTTATATAAGTATTCAGACCCTTTGCTAGGAGACTCGAAATTGAGCTCAGGTGCATCCTGTTTCCATTGATCATCCTTCAGATGTTCCTACAACTTGATAAATTCAATTGATTTGACATGATTTGGAAAAGCACACACCTGTCTATAAGGTCCCACAGTTGACAGTGCATGTCAGAGCAAAAACCAATCCATGAGGTCGAAGGAATTGTCCGTAGAGCTCTGAGACAGGATTGTGTCGTGGCACAGATCTGGGGAAAGGTACCAAAAAATGTCTGCAGCATTGAAAGTCTCAAAGAACACAGTGGCCCCATCATTCTTAAATGGAAGTTTGGAACCACCAAGACTCTTCCTAGAGCTGGCCGCCCGGCCAAACTGAGCAATCGGGGGAGAAGGACCTTGGTCAGGGAGGTGACCAAGAACCCGATGGTCACTCTGGCAGAGCTCCAGAGTTCCTCTATGGAGCTGGGAGAAACTTCCAGAAGGACAACCATCTCTGCAGCACTCCACCAATCAGGCTTTTATGGTAGAGTGGCCAGACGGAAGCCACTCCTCAGTAAAAGGCATATGACAGCCACCTTTGAGTTTGACAAAAGGCACCTAAAGGACTCTCAGACCATGATAAATAAGATTCTCTGGCCTGATGAAACCAAGATTGAACTCTTCGGCCTGAATGCAAAACGTCACGTCTCGAGGAAACCTAGCACAATCCCTACGGTGAAGCATGGTGGTGGCAGCATCATGCTGTGGGGATGTTTTTCAGCGGCAGGGACTGGGAGACTAGTCAGGGACAAGTCTCTGAATGTCCTTGAGTGGCCCAGCCAGAGCCCGGACTTGAACCCGATCAAACATCTCTGGAGAGACCTGAAAATAGCTGTGCAGCGACGCTCCCCATCCAACCTGACAGAGTTTGAGAGGATCTGCAGAGAGGAATGGGAGAAACTCCCCAAATACAGGTGTGCCAAGCTTGTAGCGTCATACTCAAGAAGACTCGAGGCTGTAATCGCTGCTAAAGGTGCTTCAACAAAGTACTGAGTAAAGGGTTTGAATACTTATGTAAATGTGATTTCATTTATTATTATTTTTAATAAATTTGCAAACATTTCTAAAAACCTGTTTTGCTTTGTCATTATGGGGTATTGTGTGTAGATTGATGAGGGAAAACATTTTATAAATCAATTTTAGAATAAGGCTGTAACGTAACAAAATGTGGAAAATGTCAGGGGGTCTGAATACTTTCCGAATGCACTGTATATATATTTTCTGAGTTGTTTTTATATCTCCTAGAGTTAGGGCAGACACATCAAAACCTTGTTTCTAATGATTCATTTTTTGACTTTCCTTTTTGCCATTTCTGAATGTTATTCAATGTGTTTCTACAGGCTTTAGTAGTAAAGGCAAAAATCAATATTTATCAAATAATTGTTTTATATTTTTGGGGGATACCTAAAGGGGTCCTAAAATTAAAATAGCCAAATGATCCATAATATGACCATCTTAAAACAATTTAATATGTCAGCTTAGAACCTCCCTCGCCCAACGTCTAAGACTAAATAATTAAACTGTTGGGTCTTCAGGCTACCTGTCTGCCTGTGAGTGATGGGGGGGGACGACCTAGTAGTTTTGGCTATTTCAGTCACACCTGTTGCTGGCAGGTGTATACAATTGAGCACACAGCAATGCAATCTCCATAGACAAACATTGGCAGTACAATGGCCTTACTAAAGAGTTCAGTGACTTTCAGCGTGGCACCGTCATAGGATGCCACCTTTCCAACGAGTCAGATTGTCAAATGTCTGCCCTGCTAGAGCTGTCCCAGTCAACTGTAAGTGCTGTTATTGTGAAGTGGAAACGTCTAGGAGCAACAACAGCTCAGCCGTGAAGTGGTAGGCCACACAAGCTCACAGAACGGGACCGCCGAGTGCAGAAGTGCGTAAAAATCTTCTGTCCTCGGTTGCAACACTTACTACGGAGTTCCAAACTGCCTCTGGAAGCAACATCAGCACAATAACTGTTCGTCGGGAGCTTCATGAAATGGGTTTCCATGGCCGCGCAGGCGCACACAAGCCTAAGATCACCATGCGCAATGCCAAGCGTCGGCTGGAGTGGTGTAAAGCTCGCCGCCATTGGACTCTGGAGCAGTGGAAACGCGTTCTCTGGAGTAATGAATCAAGCTTCACCGTCTGGCAGTCCAACGGACGAATCTGGGTTTGGCGGATGCCAAGAGAACACTACCTGCCCCAATGAAATAGTGCCAACTGTAAAGTTTGGTAGAGGAGGAATAATGGTCTGGGGCTGTTTTTCATGGTTCGGGCTAGGCCCCTATTGTTCCAGTGAAGGGAAATCTTAATGCTACAGCATACAATGACATTCTAGACGATTCTGTGCTTCCAACTTTGTGGCAACAGTTTAGGGAAGGCCGTTTCCTTTTTCAGCACAAAGCGAGGTCCATACAGAACTGGTTTGTCGAGATTGGTGTGGAAGAACATGGCTGGGCTGCACAGAGCTCTGACCTCAACCCCATCAAACACCTTTGGGATGAATTGGAACGCCGACTGCGAGCCAGGCCTAATCGCCCAACATCATTACCCGATCTCACTAATGCTCTTGTGGCTTAATGGAAGCAAGTCCCCCTGCAGCAATGTTCCAACATCTAGTGGAAAGCCTTCCCAGAAGAGTGGAGGCTGTTATAGCAGCAAAGGGGGGACCAACTCCATATTAATGACCATGATTTTAGAATGAGATGTTCGTTGAGCAGGCATCCACATACTTTTGGTCATGTAGTGTATTTTCAAGTAAGCAACAGTCCTTGACTCCCAGGCTATTTGAGATGATCAACTGTCGTCTCGAACCATAGAAACCAAATAATTCAGGGACAAATGATACATTTGCATTCAACAAAATGGCTAGCTAACAAATTATGCCACTGTGCGCAATCACATCAGCAGAGTTAGTTATCTATCCTGATTCCTAGTCACTTTACCCTGGATTCATGTATGTATCAACCTCAAATACCTCGTACCTCTGCACATTGATCTGGTACTGCCAGTATATAGCTCCATTCTTGTGTATGTTATTGTATTCTTCGTATTTCTATTTTATTTTTATTTGTAAACTCTGCATCGTTGGGAAGGGCTGGTAAGCGAGCATTTCACGGTAAAGTCTACACCAGTTGTAATCGGCGCATGTGACAAATACAATTTGCTTTGAGGTCATTAATGTAACGTTACAGTAAGTATATTAGAATATAGTACAATATAGTATAGTACAATATAGTACGAAGCCAGTTATAATCAGTTAATTACCTGCTGTTATGGGACCTTCTGGTTTTCTCTGTAATATCATCATGATTGCAGTTTAAAGTTGATGCCAGCATCCGAGGTGGAAGTAAAAAAGCTTTAGTAAAAACAACTCCAAATGTAAAAAAGAAACTAGCCAAGGCTAGTTATAATAAAATACTGTACAAGAGGGCAGCTTGTAACATTTGCAATTCGTGCTCGTGTAGCTAGCTAAAGGGATCCAAGATATCCCCTGCTAGCCAACTTCGTTGGATGAAATTTAGCTACATAAGTTGGTTTAATATAGCTTTCCTCACTTTCTCAACTTAATATTCTAGCTAGGACTCTCTACCTACCTACACAATCTGACCCTGCTCTCGTCCTAAAACCATGGCTTTGCCAGCTCGCTAGCCCTGCAGTCTGAAAAAGTTCCAGCGATGGGGGTCGTTTCTCGTTTCCGTCAGCTAACGTTAGCACAGCCACAAAAACACACGTCCGCTAAATTACTCCCGCTGTCACAAAATAGTTCGAGTCCCAAAATTACAGCTTGGCTGTATGACCCGTGTGGCCCTCGCCTCTCTCTGTCGGTTGATTATTATATCCACCCAGAGAACCATCCCCAAAGGAATAAAACTCGAGTGTACTTGAGGTGGACTGACTAGTTGGCTAATGTGGACTAGTGAGCTTCTGCTTCGATCAGCCCACGATTCGTCCTCCTTCCGGAATGCTTGGGAAGCTGTTTTCGCTTGAGAGGGGTTATCGTCGGTTAGCCAGCTAGCTACCTCAACTCTGGGTTACCGTCGGTTAGCTAGCTACCTCAACTCTGGGTTACCGTCGGTTAGCTAGCTACCTCAACTCTGGGTTATCGTCGGTTAGCTAGCTAGCTACCTCAACTCTGGGCAAAGCCCCGTTCGCGCAGAATTCAAAGGCGCTGGCATCTCTTTCGGGAGGATATTATAGGTCCTCAGTGCGTTAGCGCCGTTAAAAAACGAGAATGTAACCCGTCTTGCCAGCTGCAGGAGGTCCTATTTCGATGTGATTGTCTGGTTTTGTTTCTAAGGGCGTCTTCGCCGTAGCGTCATAAAACAGGCGGGGTTAAAGCAGCGCCATCTTGGCTCAAAGTGACAGGGTGTTTCCCAACGGTCCATTGTTGTTACGATCCAGTGGTGCCCACATGTATATCGTGGCCATCAGATATCCTGGCTACATCAAACAAGAAGACGGATAACGATGCGTGTACGTAGTGATGGGAATCCGAGGCTTTCTGAAGGCTTCGGAGCTTTCACCAAATTGTGCCGGATAACTGTTCATTACTCGGACCTTTATTAGCGGTTCACAATGCGTATTAGTGACATCTCCTGGTCAGCAATACGAGCTTGTAAGATTCATGTTTCCTCCCATAATGTTCATAAAAAGTCCGTGGCGCAGCGGGAAACTGTGGCTTTAATAGTCCATAATCAGTTGGAATACCAGGTTCGAATTTTATACCTTGCTACCCTGTTTGACTATTCTTCAAAAACTAATTATTAGAACAACAATGCAGAATGTGTGCTTTCACATAAAACCATTTTCAAAATAGTGTGCCTTCAACTGGATTCTACTCGTACACTCAGGACCCTGAATGTTCAATAGTTCCCTCCTCTTCTTCTTTGGTATAATGGCGTTCGGAACAATTCTATGTGCATTCTGCCACCTACTGTACAGGTGGATAATAACGATCCAAAAAGGAACAAATGCAACAAAAGAATCCACCTTACATTTGAGTCATTTCGCAGACGCTCTTATCCAGAGCGACTTACAGTTAGTGAGTGCATACATTTTTCATACTGGCCCCCCATGGGAATCGAACCCACAACCCTGGAGTTGAAAGCGCCATGCTCTACCAACTGAGCTACAGGAGGGCTTCTTCACACTAAGTGTATCCAGATCACTTGATTGACGTATAACGTTGGCAACTGGTTGTGGTGCATCCACCGCCATATAATCTTCAGAACAGTAGCCTCTTGCCCCTTCGTCTCTCTTCACCGCCTCCACATTGGAGATCCGCTGCTCAGCCCTGATCCTTGACACCTCAACCTCTTTCACCCTGACAGGGCACTCAGGGAATTGGGAAATATGATCCCCACCACAGTTGCAACATTTTACATTCACAGACTCTTCAATAACATATTCCTTCCATCTGCAAACACTTGACACATGGCTAAACATTTTACACTTCTTGTATTGCATGGGGTTTTGCATGAACGCTCTTACGGCCCTAGAATGGCAGGATCCTAGGAAGTAACCTAGAGAGGAACCAGGCTCTGAGGGGTGGCCAGTCCTCTTCTGGCTGTGCTGGGTGGAGGAACCAGGCTCTGAGGGGTGGCCAGTCCTCTTCTGGCTGTGCTGGGTGGAGAGGAACCAGGCTCTGAGGAGTGGCCAGTCCTCTTCTGGCTGTGCAGGGGTGGAGAGGAACCAGGCTCTGAGGGGTGGCCAGTCCTCTTCTGGCTGTGCAGGGGTGGAGAGGAACCAGGCTCTGAGGGGTGGCCAGTCCTCTTCTGGCTGTGCAGGGGTGGAGAGGAACCAGGCTCTGAGGGGTGGCCAGTCCTCTTCTGGCTGTGCAGGGGTGGAGAGGAACCAGGCTCTGAGGAGTGGCCAGTCCTCTTCTGGCTGTGCAGGGTGGAGATTATAACAGTACATGGCCATTAAGGACAGATCGTTCTTGAAGATGTTCAAACGTTCATACATGACCAGCAGGGTCAAATAATAATTGCAGTGGTTGTAGAGGGTGCAACAGGTCAGCACCTCAGGGGTAAATGTCAGTTGGCTTTTCATTGCCGAGCATTCAGAGGTCGAGACAGCAGGTGCGGTAGAGAGAGAGAGAGTCGAAAACAGCAGGTCTGGGATAAGGTAGCATGTCCAGTGAACAGGTCAGTGTTCCATAGCCACAGGCAGGAGAGTTGAAACTGGAGCAGCAGCACGACCAGGTGGACTGGGGACAGCCAGGAGTCATCAGGCCAGGTAGTCCTGAGACATGGTCCTAGGGCTCAGGTCCTCTAAGAGAGACAGAGACAGAGACAGAGACAGAGACAGAGAGACAGAGAGAGACAGAGACAGAGAGAGTGTGAGACAGAGACAGAGAGACAGAGAGAGACAGAGACAGAGACAGAGACAGAGAGAGAGAGAGAGAGAGAGAGAGAATTAGAGGGAGCATACTTAAGTTCACAAAGGACACCAGATAAGACAGAAGAATTTCACCAGATAGGACAGACTGACCCTAGCCCTCCGGCACATAGACTATTGCAGCATAGATACTGGAGGCTGAGACAGGGTGGGTTGGGGACACTGTGGCACCGTCCGACGATACCCCCGGACAGGGCCAACCAGGCAGGATATAACCCCACCCACTTTGCCAAAGCACAGCCTCCACACCACTAGAGGGATATCAACAGACCACCAACCTACTACCCTGAGACAAGGCTGAGTATAGCCCATGAAGATCTCCTCCACCGCACGAGCCTGAGGGGGCGACAAACCGGACAGGAAGATCAGTGACCCACTCAAGTCGGGTATAGCGGAAAAAGCCTGGCACGACGTGATGTACCTTTCCTAGGGGACGGCCTGGAAGAGCACTAGTAAGCCAGTGACTCAGCTCCCGTAATAGGGTCAGAGGCAGAGAATCCCAGTGGAGAGAGGGGAGCTGGCCAGGCAGAGACAGCAAGGGCGGTTCATCACTCCAGTGCCCTGACATTCAACACCTTCGCACCCCTCGGCCAGACTACACTCAATCGTAGGACCTACTGAAGAGATGAGTCTTCAGTAAAGACTTAAAGGTCGAGACCGAGTCTGCGTCTCTCACATGGATAGGCAGACCATTCCATAAAAATTGAGCTCTATAGGAGAAAGCCCTGCCTCCAGATGTTTGCTTAGAAATTCCAGGGACAATAAGGAGGCCTGCGTCTTGTGACCGTAGCGTACGTGTAGGTATGTACGGCAGGACCAAATCGTAGAGATAGGTAGGAGCAAGTCCATGTACTGCTTTGTAGGTTAGCAGTAAAACCTTGAAATCAGCCCTACCCTTAACAGGAAGCGTGGAGTAATATTATCAATTTTGGGGGGTTCTAGTCCAGATTCTAGAAGCCGTGTTTAGCACTAACTGAAGTTTATTTAGTGCTTTATCAGGGTAGCCGGAGAGTAGTGCATTGCAGTAGTCTAATCTAAAAGTGACAAAAGCATGGATTAGCTTTCTGCTTAATTTTGGGACAAATAGTTTCTGATTTTTGCAATGTTACGAAGACGGGAAAAAAGCTGCCCTTGAAATATTCATGATATGTTCGTCAAAAGAGAGATCAGGGTCCAGAGTAACGCCGAGGTCCTTCACAGTTTTATTTGAGACGACTGTACAACCATCAAGATTAATTGTCAGGTCAAACAGCAGATCTCTCTGTTTCTTGGGACATAGAACTAGCATCTCTGTTTTGTCCGAGTTTAAACGTAAAACATTTGCCGCCCTCCTCTTCCTTATGTCTGAAACACAGGCTTCCAGGGCAATTTTGGGGCTTCACCAAGTTTCATCAAAATGTACAGCTGTGTGTCGTCCGCATAGCAGTGAAAGTTGACATTGTGTTTCTGAATGACATCACCAAGAGGTAGAATATATAGTGAAAACAATAGTGGTCCTAAAACAGAATCTTGAATAGTGGTCTTACCTTTCAAAACAATGTATTTTTTTTCTGAGTTCCCAGTTGTCTTGAATGGACTAAAGTATGATTTCAGAGATTTCCGAGTTCCCAGTTGTTGTGAACACGGCATTGAGTACTACAGTATGAGTCATAATACCAATAAAACCTAGTGGTAAAACCCGGAAATGGTTCCAATCGTTTTTCCACCATTCATTTTTCCATAGGAGATTTTAGAACTACTTCATATAAGGTCTTTGTTTCGTGTAGGCTTACACTGGCATGACATTTTGATAACTGCGCAAATCTCTCTCGGACAACGTAACTTTTATCAATATATTCGCCCCAAAAATGCTATGCTAATTAGCCGCTAATGTGGTTATCATACAGAACTACACATTCTGTCGAAAGCTTTGATGGATCACTCAAGGCCCAGGGTGGGAAAAACCAACAACTTTTTCCATGCAAACTCGACAAGTAGCAAGTAACCTAGCGAATAGATATTATAGCCTTTTTAGTTTCTCGTTTAAATCATTGATATTGTGTATTTCTCGTGTGTATTCTTGTTTAGCATTTTTCAAATTACCTAGCTGATAAAACATTTTTTTATGCCTCAAATTTTTTTTATTACACTGGCCTTTGTAGTTAACCTTAGGTCTCTCTGTCAATTAGAAGCAAGGATGGTTCTGCGCTACAGTGGCTTGCGAAAGTATTCACCCCCCTTGGCATTTTTCCTATTTTGTTGCCTTACAACCTGGAATTAAAATGGATTTTTTGGGGGGGGTTGTATAATTTGATTTACACGACATGCCTACCACTTTGAAGATGCAAAATATATTATATTGTGAAACAAACAAGAAATAAGACAAAAAAACTGAAAACTTGAGCGTGCGTAACTACTCACCCCCCCCCCAAAGTCAATACGAGCCACCTTTTGCAGCAATTACAGCTGCAAGTCTCTTGGGGTATGTCTCTATAAGCTTGGCACATCTAGCCACTGGGACTTTTGCCCATTCTTTTTTCTGGCCACTCTTCCGTAAAGCCCAGCTCTGTGGAGTGTACGGCTTAAAGTGGTCCTATGGACAGATACTCCAATCTCCGCTGTGGAGCTTTGCAGCTCCTTCAGGGTTATCTTTGGTCTCTTTCTTGCCTCTCTGATTAATGCCCTCCTTGCCTGGTCTGTGAGTTTTGGTGGGCGGCCCTCTCTTTACATTTACATTTTAGTCATTTAGCAGACGCTCTTATCCAGAGCGACTTACAATTAGTGAGTGCATACATTTTCATACTGCCCCCCGTAGGAAACGAACCCACAACCCTGGTGTTGCAAGCGCCATGCTCTACCAACTGAGCTACAGGGGACTCTTGGCAGGTTTGTTGTGGTGCCATATTCTTTCAATAAAAAAAAAAATGGATTTAATGGTGCTCAGTGGGATGTTCAAAGTTTCTGATATTTTTTTATAACCCATCTCTGATCTGTACTTCTCCACAACTTTGTCCCTGACCTGTTTGGAGAGCTCCTTGGTCTTCATGGTGCCGCTTGCTTGGTGGTGCCCCTTGCTTAGTGGTGTTGCAGACTCTGGGGCCTTTCAGAACAGGTGTATATGTACTGAGATCATGTGACAGATCATGTGACACTTAGATTGCACACAGGTGGACTTTATTTAACTAATTATGTGACTTCTGAAGGTAATTGGTTGCACCAGATCTTATTTAGGGGCTTCATAGCAAAGGGGGTGAATACATATGCACCACCACTTTTCCCTTATTATTATTTTTTAGAACTTCTTGAAACAAGTTATTTTTTTCATTTCACTTCACCAATTTTGACTATTTTGTGTATGTCCTTTACATGAAATCCAAATAAAAATCAATTTAAATTACAGGTTGTAATGTGTTAAGTTGCGTCAATTCAAATCTGGTATTTGGGACAAAAGAGGTCAACACGACTTCTAAGATATACTAGTATTTTAATTAATGCAAAACCTTCAATGGTAAATATGATGTTCGTATATACGGGTCCACTGAAAAACCACGCAGGGCAGACAGAGAACTAAACCATTGTTTACAGGTTCTTTCTCAAATACTCTGACAGAGAGTTCCCACCTCTTCTGTTGTCCAATCAGAGTAAAGGACTGAGTGTGGTTTAGACTTTACTCAGCCAATCCGTTGGCGCACGGGTTGGTCCCAACCCCTCGGCGCTCCATTTGTTGCACACTGTTGCCAGGCATAAGTTTATCATAACAACCTGTGGAGTTAGCACTTTTTTTGCAGTACCCATGTCCTTGGAAGGTTCACAGATCACAAAGAAGCAGTGTTCGTATCTGTGAGAAATACAAGTCTTATCTATAAGAAATACACGTTTTATCTCATCCTAGCCCCTAACGTTCCTCACATGAATCACAGCCTGTTATGTGAAACAATTTATATCAGTATAGTACACCCATGGTCATCATTAATGCATTCCTTCTAAAAAAATAGAACCCAACAATCCCCCTTTTGACACCCTCTAGGGTGTCACTCATTAAAATACAATACAAACAAAAAGAATCACACTTTTATTACAATTATGATAATAAAAGGCCTTCAGTCCTTCCATCTACACCCAACTTGCAAACGGTTGGCTACCAGTCACCCAGGAACTTCAAACCTTCACATAAGGAAAGACAAACATTCACAATGGTTAGCTTGATTAATAAAGCATAAAACACAGGATTAATAGAACACAAAACATAAGATTATTAAAACATAAAACACCAACAGGGAAGTAAATTTTGGCCCCCTTTAGACACCCTCTAGGGTGTCACTCCTCCAAGTCTGGTAGGTCATATCCTTCATTCCTTAGGTCGGAGTCCGGGATTGGGCCGTATCTCACCATCTGTTTGGAAACCACCTTCTCCATCTCCTTTTCTCACCAACCCTCAGACACAGGGAATAAGACAACATCCACAAAGAACAAGTATACCCATAGAAGCTATAACTTCACCCAGAATAGTTACAACAATAGTTTTCCATTTACCAAATATGTTATCAAACCAACCGTTTATGGAGCTATCAATACCAGTTCGTTCGCCAGCGTGGTGAGTCCCTCAAGCGCTTTGGTCACGGACCCGTCCAGTGCTGTATTGTTGGAGATGAAAGTACAGCACATATATCCAAACAGAACACAAACCCCGTCCCGCTCAGCCAAAAGCATATCTAAAGCTATTCTATTCTGCCATGTCATTAAACTAGTTGCCGCTGTCTGCTCAGCTAATCTTTGCTGGTTATAGTAAATATAATTCATCCAATCTGTGTTTTTATTAATTGTTGACCAACAAAAAAGACTTGATTCAAACCCAGCTGTGATCTGATTCCTAGCTTTGAATTGTTCTGGAACCCCTCGAGGTACTCCTATCCCATCAATATATATATCCTTTCATCAAAGGATATCGGGAGGAGGTCCTACTTTCTACGTGACAACTCACCAGTCTCTGACACGTTTGATTGTTTACATATGTAGGTGAGTTCACAATCAGTTATCACCACACATCCATCAGATGTCAGCACGGGCCTGGTTTTGGTTCCTAAAATCCTCTGGCTGCAACAAAGAGGAGAGATTAGTCATGGTCTCTTTTAGTTGTGACATTCTCTGTGTGGAAGCAGGAGCTAAGATGCCTTACCCTGTATCCTATCTTATTAGTCCTAGAAAAACAATAAGAATCCCCTGTGACTTCCAACTGAGGCAACCCAGGTCGGGATGACTTTGTTATCGGGGGATACAGATAGTGCAAGTTACTATAAGACTCTTTCACCACATTCCCAGGTGGCTTGCATGGAGGATAAACCTGACAGAGAGTTAAAGCCTGTCAAGGGGAACGGAGTAGTTGTTAACCTTGGTTTGGCTGTCCTATAGGCATAACAGTCCTCTTTAGACCGTATACTGAATCCATTCCAACCACAGGTTAAAATCTATTTACTCCGTCTCCATCTGTACTACTTCCTTCAGGTCTTATAGTTTGCACTGTCTCACTACCTCCCTCAGAGAGGTTTACTCTATAGGGTGCCCCAGTTGAAGAGGATATCTCACTTGTCAGGTCTGTAATCTGTTTTAGCATAATTCAGACTTTCAGACAGTACCTACCCTTATATGGGTCGCACTGCCATTTCTGATAATTCCCTACTTTCACAATACTACACCTGTCCCTAAACTGTGTATGGAGATTGACATATCCCCCCCGCTTGGTATAAGCAACTACATAGTCCCAGGATGTACATGGTGACATACATATGGTGATGTCCTTCCCTAAAGTCCCTAGTATTTCCCCTTTCCCTACGTCTAGCTGTCTCCTATGCCTTATCAACTTGTGTTAGGTTAACTACTACTTCTGGCTGAAACAGGAGGGTCTGTGTGTGTTAGGAATATGGCCCCCACAATCAGACAGCTACCTACCGTCGGGAGACCTGTGAATCCCCACCCTCGCCCTGAGAACATGTCAGACGCCAGAGGCCAACCCATTGCTTTACCTTCTACCGAACTCACACAGGGATGATCAGACAGGGTAAGGGAATCTTCGTTAAGGAGCCAACCCCCGAGCCCTAGTGGTGATCGGTTCTTTCTCCTAACTCTGTGTTTGTTCGTCAGGTGTAGCTGGGTTTACCTTTTTGCAGTGAGTGACATGCACCCAGATGGATCTCTCAGCTATTCTGCTGGCAAAGGCAGTACTTGGTAGGGCCCTTCCCAACAGGCCTGCTTCAGTCTCCTGGTTAGATAGAGTGGGTCACCTTCTCCTTTAGTTCACCTGTGGGGCACAAAACCTCTGACATACAGGTGTGGTTAATAAACTATCATACATGTTGTTGTTTTTTTAAGTATTTTGTCCTCTCCTTCGTATATATTTAATATTTAATCCAACCATCCCCCTTTTTGACACATGATTTGGCCATGTGTCAATATTACCACCTACCTAAACAATCACTTTAGTTAATATTGGTAATTCATTATCCAATTGCCATCCCTCCACTCTCTCTTCTGTTATTTTATGGTTCAAATCATATATATTATTACCAAATTATAATCTTCTTCACACTTTACACAGTATTACAAATAACCTCAACTTAGTAAAATAAACTATCTTAAAGTCCTCCTCTCATGCCTTTAGAATTTACTAGTGTGGATGATTAAAATAACACCAGAATGTTAAAACAGAGTTCAGAGGCAATTGAAATCATTTAACGAACTGTTTAATCCCATAGTATATTAAACATTACCATTATTCTAAATATTTCATAAATGCTAGTTATCCCAAGTGTTCATTAAGTCCTCATGACATTCATTCTCATAAGAAATCATATATACCCCAAACTCAGCCAAAAGCTAAAAAAAAAACCTCCATAAAATTCACTGTGTGCTCCTCTAAGACCTATCACCCTTGACCCGCTGAAAACCTCCCAAAATTGAAACAACAAGGCTTTATAAACATCATACTAGGTGTGTTGTTTTTTGTTTGAAAAACCCAATTTGAAAAACAACCACAAATAGCCAGGCCTCACTTTTAATTTGGTAGCTCACTTTTATGACCTAAATACTGCCTAACTTCACTACTGCTCCCCCTAGCCCTGGGCAACATTCCAATGAGATGAGCTAATCTCTTTCTCCTGGTTATGATCTAAAGATGGTAGTACACACAAAACATGATACAGATATCCCCAGTCTTAACCATCAATAATTATTTGTATCAATCTAATTCCTCATAACTAATCTATAAAACCACTCAAAATTCCTCGAGTATACAATGATTATTTAATTGATTACCCTAACTCTGCTACATGTGATCTCATCTCAAATTATCCATTATCAATTATTTGTTCAACCCCCTAGGAAAATCTCTGTCCCCCCTGTAAATGTAATAGTTGAGTTTTTAGCCAATACAATCACGGTTACATCAAATGTTCCCTCATTTAATGGTATTTTCTTCCTAATATAACTTCCCTAAATGAGATTAAATCCCTTGCTTTTCCTCTACTATCCTTCTATCATTACTGGATCAATGATGATAACTGTAATAACTATCCATAATAATTGTAATAACTATTTCACATTAAATTGTGCCTTTTTTCTGATAATGTTATAATTGTAGCCTACTCCATCACTTTATTTAAAATATAAGTTTGTTTTATGTAACAATTCCAGAACCCACCACAGGCTGGCGCTATTCCCCCATCTGTGATTCTCTCAAAGTAAATACTTTATTTTCTCACAACCAGCCACGTCATCACGCCACGTCATCACCCCCCGTCTAGCCAGCCCTTCCATCTCAAACACCCTAGTAGCAAAAATAAAACACACTCTCTAACAGCGTTCTGCATTTACCTCTATCATCGGGTTTAAGAACTAACGTAACAACATTAACTATTCTCTATTGCTGTAGTAACGTCTTGTTTGGTTCAGTTTATTTATTACGGAGTGTCCATAATACTATAATAATACATAATCGAATTCCCCTCATGCATTCAGATTTCACCTTATGCCATTGAAATGCCAAATAAACCATAATAGTTCAATGGAGCCCCCTATTGGCTCTCCCCTACCTATACATTACTTCCATAACCACATTAGTTATGGTCCGATTAGCCATTAAACCTTATCACATGATCAAACAACGCCACAACCTTAAACTCATATGGGGCGGCAGGCAGCTTAGTGATCAATAGCGCCACGCCAACAACCGAGAGGTCGCCGGTTCCAATCCCCGAGCCGACCAGGCGAAAAACCTGCCGATGTGCCCTCGAGCAGGTCACTCAACCCCAATTGCTCCCATAAATCGCTCTGGACAAGAGCGTCCGCCAAATTACCAAAAATGCCAATTTAAATGTTCTCTACTTTCTCACCCATGATGTACGTCTACGTTCGGGTGAGCAAGCCCATACGTATATATCGTTATAAATTTATAGGTACCTCTCAAACAATCGCCCCGTGGTGTTCCACCCAACTCCCAGTCTATCATGGCTCCAAAAGCCACAGTTTCGCTCTCTCCAGCCCCTCCCCTCCCAACTCTCTCTCCCTCTGGGAGCAGGCTCTTTCGAGGAGCTGTGTTAGTGTTTCCAATATTCTGTCGTTATTTAAAGTACTTTAATCTAGTTATTTAAATCAAATTATTCCCACCTAATTAGTTAGTTTCATGTAAAGTTGGTGCATGTTTATATTTAAACGATAAACCGAATTATTTCAGTCTAATTGTTTAACCAGTATTTTGCAGGGTCAAACATCAAACATTACATCAAATAATCAACAAAAAAGCCTCAACCCAAGCACCTATAACCAGAATTATGCTATGTCTAACACCAAACGGCACAGTTCAAACATATCAGCTCAACCGTTTCAGTTCAGTCACACAATTCATCACTTTAGCTTTATGTTCCCAATTGTTTTTAACGGGTTATATGGTTTAAGCAACCACAAACCCAACAGTTATCCCCAAATTATACAGTTTGGACAGCCACAGACGTTTTAATTCCCAATTAGTTTTCTATCAAGGTATACAGGTTTATCATTCACACTCTCATGCATACGACAACACCCGCACTGTCTAACTTTTAAAGTACCAACAATAGGTACGTTGCCACGCCCTTACCCCTTTCGTTTAACCTACTCTATTTCTTATGTTCCCATTTGTACCCTATTGGTGCAAAGACAATAAGTTTATACTCTCTCCTAATTTGCAGTATCTACCCATGTTCCCAGTTGTCCCGGCCAATACCTAAGTACAACGACAAATGGCGATTTATACTGTCTTCTAAGTTTTTAGGAGTGCTGTCCTATGATCCCAACTATATTCAAACTATGTTCCCAATTATATCCAGCCCAGACTGATACAATGACAATAGCTTTTTATGGAATATAGTGACAAATAGCGTACACACTTTTATCCAATAATTCCCTATATCCCCAGCCCACCCCCGGTGGTACCTAGTCTGGGGACTTCAGTATTTTCCCAGAACCTCTCTTCTGTGGAACAACACTCAATATACCATGGCTTTTAACATCACATTCACCACAGGTTTACATGTCACAATATGGTGCTTATCTACTCATAATAGTTTCGTAATTTAGTTCACTTACATCAAACAGGTGTTTCACAAAATTAATTTGGATAAAGCCAATGTGCAGAACTTTAGTTATAATAGGTGTCTGCTTACCGTTTTTAAGTAGTCCGGACGCTTTGTGAAACACACGGTTTTCAATAGGCTGGGTGAATTCCAGCAAAGTCCCTTCTACCAGATCACAGTCGGTGGTCACCAATTGTTAAGTTGCGTCAATTCAAATCTGGTATTTGGGACAAAAGAGGTCAACACGACTTCTAAGATATACTAGTATTTTAATTAATGCAAAACCTTCAATGGTAAATATGATGTTCGCATATACGGGTCCACTGAAAAACCACGCAGGGCAGACAGAGAACTAAACCATTGTTTACAGGTTCTTTCTCAAATACTCTGACAGAGAGTTCCCACCTCTTCTGTTGTCCAATCAGAGTAAAGGACTGAGTGTGGTTTAGACTTTACTCAGCCAATCCGTTGGCGCACGGGTTGGTCCCAACCCCTCGGCGCTCCATTTGTTGCACACTGTTGCCAGGCATAAGTTTATCATAACAACCTGTGGAGTTAGCACTTTTTTTGCAGTACCCATGTCCTTGGAAGGTTCACAGATCACAAAGAAGCAGTGTTCGTATCTGTGAGAAATACAAGTCTTATCTATAAGAAATACACGTTTTATCTCATCCTAGCCCCTAACGTTCCTCACATGAATCACAGCCTGTTATGTGAAACAATTTATATCAGTATAGTACACCCATGGTCATCATTAATGCATTCCTTCTAAGTTATTCATCACATACAGATCCAATTATGAGAAAAATAGAACCCAACAAATGCAACAAAATTTGAAAAACGCCAAGGGGGATGAATACTTTTGCAAGGCACTGTACCGGATTGTAACCACTATTCCGATTAGCACACATGCATTTTATCGTTTTCCGACCTCTATAAGCGAGGCGTCGCTTGAGCTTTGTGATAAGGTAAGCGCTGTTTGCTAGCTGCTAACAAACTACTTTGGTGTAGTCTTATTTTTTCACGTGGTGACATGCTAGCTAACGTTAGCCCACCAGGGCAGGGATATAGCTAGCTAAATATCGCCTGGGGGGCTAGCTAGTTAGGCACCTTAGTTGGCTACATTAGCTAACGTTAGCTAGCTAACGTTGCACCGTATCTCACCGTGGTGTAGTCGGGACTTTCCCGACAGGCGGTGACATGCTTCATTCTATAGCTAGATATCTCCAGGAGTAATAAGTATATATTTTTTGTTTTTATCTGTTGTTGTCTAGTACTGTCTCGTTGCTAGCTAGGGCCATCTACTGTGCTGCCTGTCTTCCCAGTGGCCAACTTGGTGTGTGAACTGCTGACTGCTCATAATTTGCAGAAAGTTGTTGAAACATCAACCAGGATCAAGGGACAGGGCAATTTGTGACTTGTTTTGGTAATCAGTGGTTGTATTGGGAGGGGGGGGGGGGGGTTGTTTTCACCTCTCCTAGGCAATTAGCAATTAGTACAGGGAGGCGTGCTCTCCACCTCTGCTAGGCAATCAGCAATTAGTACAGGGAGGCGTGCTCTCCACCTCTGCTAGGCAATTAGCAATTAGTACAGGGAGGCGTGCTCTCCACCTCTGCTAGGCAATTAGCAATTAGTGTTAGTTATTCGGTCTCCCCTGTAAATGATAATTTGTTCTCAGTCAACTTACCTGGTAAAATAAAGGTAAAATAAATCAAACATAGAAGAGGAGCATCATCTTCTGGTTGACTCCATAGACCCTGAGTCCACACAGGAAGTGAAAGTGCATGGGTGGCCAGCACATCCCACTGTCACCTCATGGGTGGCTAGCACATCCCACTGTCACCTCATGGGTGGCCAGCTCATCCCACTGTCGCCTCATGGGTGGCCAGCACATCCCACTGTCACCTCATGGGTGGCCAGCACATCCCACTGTCACCTCATGGGTGGCTAGCACATCCCACTGTCACCTCATGGGTGGCCAGCACATCCCACTGTCACCTCATGGGTGGCCAGCACATCCCACTGTCACCTCATGGGTGGCCAGCACATCCCACTGTCACCTCATGGGTGGCTAGCACATCCCACTGTCACCTCATGGGTGGCTAGCACATCCCACTGTCACCTCATGGGTGGCCAGCACATCCCACTGTCACCTCATGGGTGGCCAGCACATCCCACTGTCACCTCATGGGTGGCCAGCACATCCCACTGTCACCTCATGGGTGGCTAGCACATCCCACTGTCACCTCATGGGTGGCCAGCACATCCCACTGTCACCTCATGGGTGGCCAGCACATCCCACTGTCACCTCATGGGTGGCTAGCACATCCCACTGTCACCTCATGGGTGGCTAGCACATCCCACTGTCACCTCATGGGTGGCCAGCACATCCCACTGTCACCTCATGGGTGGCCAGCACATCCCACTGTCACCTCATGGGTGGCCAGCACATCCCACTGTCACCTCATGGGTGGCCAGCACATCCCACTGTCACCTCATGGGTGGCTAGCACATCCCACTGTCACCTCATGGGTGGCCAGCACATCCCACTGTCACCTCATGGGTGGCTAGCACATCCCACTGTCACCTCATGGGTGGCCAGCACATCCCACTGTCACCTCATGGGTGGCCAGCTCATCCCACTGTCACCTCATGGGTGGCCAGCACATCCCACTGTCACCTCATGGGTGGCCAGCACATCCCACTGTCACCTCATGGGTGGCCAGCACATCCCACTGTCACCTCATGGGTGGCCAGCACATCCCACTGTCACCTCATGGGTGGCCAGCACATCCCACTGTCACCTCATGGGTGGCCAGCACATCCCACTGTCACCTCATGGGTGGCCAGCACATCCCACTGTCACCTCATGGGTGGCCAGCACATCCCACTGTCACCTCATGGGTGGCCAGCACATCCCACTGTCACCTCATGGGTGGCCTAGCACATCCCACTGTCACCTCATGGGTGGCCAGCTCATCCCACTGTCGCCTCATGGGTGGCCAGCACATCCCACTGTCAGCCTCATGGGTGGCCAGCACATCCCACTGTCACCTCATGGGTGGCCAGCACATCCCACTGTCACCTCATGGGTGGCCAGCACATCCCACTGTCACCTCATGGGTGGCCAGCACATCCCACTGTCACCTCATGGGTGGCCAGCACATCCCACTGTCACCTCATGGGTGGCCAGCACATCCCACTGTCACCTCATGGGTGGCCAGCACATCCCACTGTCACCTCATGGGTGGCCAGCACATCCCACTGTCACCTCATGGGTGGCCAGCACATCCCACTGTCACCTCATGGGTGGCCAGCACATCCCACTGTCACCTCATGGGTGGCCAGCACATCCCACTGTCACCTCATGGGTGGCCAGCACATCCCACTGTCACCTCATGGGTGGCCAGCACATCCCACTGTCACCTCATGGGTGGCTAGCACATCCCACTGTCACCTCATGGGTGGCCAGCTCATCCCACTGTCGCCTCATGGGTGGCCAGCACATCCCACTGTAGCCTCATGGGTGGCCAGCACATCCCACTGTCACCTCATGGGTGGCCAGCACATCCCACTGTCACCTCATGGGTGGCCAGCACATCCCACTGTCACCTCATGGGTGGCCAGCACATCCCACTGTCACCTCATGGGTGGCCAGCACATCCCACTGTCACCTCATGGGTGGCCAGCACATCCCACTGTCACCTCATGGGTGGCTAGCACATCCCACTGTCACCTCATGGGTGGCCAGCTCATCCCACTGTCGCCTCATGGGTGGCCAGCACATCCCACTGTAGCCTCATGGGTGGCCAGCACATCCCACTGTCACCTCATGGGTGGCCAGCACATCCCACTGTCACCTCATGGGTGGCCAGCACATCCCACTGTCACCTCATGGGTGGCCAGCACATCCCACTGTCGCCTCATGGGTGGCCAGCACATCCCACTGTCACCTCATGGGTGGCCAGCACATCCCACTGTCACCTCATGGGTGGCCAGCACATCCCACTGTCACCTCATGGGTGGCCAGCACATCCCACTGTCACCTCATGGGTGGCCAGCACATCCCACTGTCACCTCATGGGTGGCCAGCACATCCCACTGTCACCTCATGGGTGGCCAGCACATCCCACTGTCACCTCATGGGTGGCCAGCACATCCCACTGTCACCTCATGGGTGGCCAGCACATCCCACTGTCACCTCATGGGTGGCCAGCACATCCCACTGTCACCTCATGGGTGGCCAGCACATCCCACTGTCACCTCATGGGTGGCTAGCACATCCCACTGTCACCTCATGGGTGGCCAGCTCATCCCACTGTCGCCTCATGGGTGGCCAGCACATCCCACTGTAGCCTCATGGGTGGCCAGCACATCCCACTGTCACCTCATGGGTGGCCAGCACATCCCACTGTCACCTCATGGGTGGCCAGCACATCCCACTGTCACCTCATGGGTGGCCAGCACATCCCACTGTCGCCTCATGGGTGGCCAGCACATCCCACTGTCACCTCATGGGTGGCCAGCACATCCCACTGTCACCTCATGGGTGGCCAGCACATCCCACTGTCACCTCATGGGTGGCCAGCACATCCCACTGTCACCTCATGGGTGGCCAGCACATCCCACTGTCACCTCATGGGTGGCCAGCACATCCCACTGTCACCTCATGGGTGGCCAGCACATCCCACTGTCACCTCATGGGTGGCCAGCACATCCCACTGTCACCTCATGGGTGGCCAGCACATCCCACTGTCACCTCATGGGTGGCCAGCACATCCCACTGTCACCTCATGGGTGGCCAGCACATCCCACTGTCACCTCATGGGTGGCTAGCACATCCCACTGTCACCTCATGGGTGGCCAGCTCATCCCACTGTAGCCTCATGGGTGGCCAGCTCATCCCACTGTAGCCTCATGGGTGGCCAGCACATCCCACTGTCGCCTCATGGGTGGCCAGCACATCCCACTGTCACCTCATGGGTGGCCAGCACATCCCACTGTCACCTCATGGGTGGCCAGCACATCCCACTGTCACCTCATGGGTGGCCAGCACATCCCACTGTCGCCTCATGGGTGGCCAGCACATCCCACTGTCACCTCATGGGTGGCCAGCACATCCCACTGTCACCTCATGGGTGGCCAGCACATCCCACTGTCACCTCATGGGTGGCTAGCACATCCCACTGTCACCTCATGGGTGGCCAGCACATCCCACTGTCACCTCATGGGTGGCCAGCACATCCCACTGTCACCTCATGGGTGGCCAGCACATCCCACTGTCACCTCATGGGTGGCCAGCACATCCCACTGTCACCTCATGGGTGGCCAGCACATCCCACTGTCACCTCATGGGTGGCCAGCACATCCCACTGTCACCTCATGGGTGGCCAGCACATCCCACTGTCACCTCATGGGTGGCCAGCACATCCCACTGTCACCTCATGGGTGGCCAGCACATCCCACTGTCACCTCATGGGTGGCTAGCACATCCCACTGTCACCTCATGGGTGGCCAGCTCATCCCACTGTAGCCTCATGGGTGGCCAGCTCATCCCACTGTAGCCTCATGGGTGGCCAGCACATCCCACTGTCGCCTCATGGGTGGCCAGCACATCCCACTGTCGCCTCATGGGTGGCCAGCACATCCCACTGTCACCTCATGGGTGGCCAGCACATCCCACTGTCACCTCATGGGTGGCCAGCACATCCCACTGTCGCCTCATGGGTGGCCAGCACATCCCACTGTCGCCTCATGGGTGGCCAGCACATCCCACTGTCACCTCATGGGTGGCCAGCACATCCCACTGTCACCTCATGGGTGGCTAGCACATCCCACTGTCACCTCATGGGTGGCCAGCACATCCCACTGTCACCTCATGGGTGGCCAGCACATCCCACTGTCACCTCATGGGTGGCCAGCACATCCCACTGTCACCTCATGGGTGGCCAGCACATCCCACTGTCACCTCATGGGTGGCCAGCACATCCCACTGTCACCTCATGGGTGGCCAGCACATCCCACTGTCACCTCATGGGTGGCCAGCACATCCCACTGTCACCTCATGGGTGGCCAGCACATCCCACTGTCACCTCATGGGTGGCTAGCACATCCCACTGTCACCTCATGGGTGGCCAGCTCATCCCACTGTCGCCTCATGGGTGGCCAGCACATCCCACTGTAGCCTCATGGGTGGCCAGCACATCCCACTGTCACCTCATGGGTGGCCAGCACATCCCACTGTCACCTCATGGGTGGCCAGCACATCCCACTGTCACCTCATGGGTGGCCAGCACATCCCACTGTCACCTCATGGGTGGCTAGCACATCCCACTGTCACCTCATGGGTGGCCAGCTCATCCCACTGTAGCCTCATGGGTGGCCAGCACATCCCACTGTCACCTCATGGGTGGCTAGCACATCCCACTGTCACCTCATGGGTGGCCAGCTCATCCCACTGTCGCCTCATGGGTGGCCAGCACATCCCACTGTAGCCTCATGGGTGGCCAGCACATCCCACTGTCACCTCATGGGTGGCCAGCACATCCCACTGTCACCTCATGGGTGGCCAGCACATCCCACTGTCAATGTGGACCCACAGGTACTGAATGAGTTCACCAGCTCAATGTTCTCTCTGTGGACCACTGTGGGGTTGTGGTCCACCTCAGGAGGCATGGGCCCTCAGATCCTCAAAAAGTTCAACAGCTGCACCATCGAGAGCATCTTGACTGGCTGCATCACTGCCTGGTATGGAAAGTGCTCCACCCTAGACCACAAAGTGGTGGTGCGGACAGCCCAGTGCCTCACCGGGGCCTTCATGTACAGATCTACCTCAATTACCTCTTACCTCTGCGCATTGATCTGGTACTGGTACTCCCTGTATATTTATTTATTTATTTTATTTAACCTTTATTTAAACAGGGAGTCACATTGAGATTAAAAATCTATTTTACAAGAGAGCCCTGTATACATGACAGTAAAAACAGAATAATACAAAATATGTTTTTGTCACACCCTGGCTATGGGACTCTAGTTGTTGAGCCAGGGTGTGTTTGTTCTATGTGGTGTGTTTCTATGTTGGGGGTTCTAGTTCGTCTATTTCTATGTTTTGCCTGAGTGACTCCCAATCAGAGGCAACGAGTGTCAGCTGTTGGCTGGTTGTCTCTGATTGGGAGCCATATTTAAACTGTCTGTTTTCCCTTTGTGTTTGTGGGTTTTTGTTCCGTGTCGGTCGTTGTTACCGTTGGACGTTACGAGTCGTTTCTTGTTTTGTATTGTGTCTAAACTTTAACTATTAAAGTATGTTTGTTCATCACGCTGCGCATTGGTCTCTCCCTGATGATCGTGACAGTTTTATTTTATTTTTTTACACAGATGTGTATAAAACAATATAATTCAGCACACACTAACCAAAATTAACATATTCAACTACATAGAGGTCCTCAATCAATCATTTAAACAGCCTGAGTGGCACCAGCACATCTAACTGCAGTGAACTCTGCAGATTGTTCCACAAATTAGGGGCAAACAAACAAAACGCAGTTTTTCCCAAATCTGTGGAGACTGAAGGGATCTCTAGTGTTATCCATTCCTGAGAACGGGTTTGGTAATTTATGATTCTTAACTTAATTAATGAAGTTAAATATGGAGGGAGATTCTGTAAGATTGCTTTGTAAATAAATAAAAGAGAATGTAGCTCTCTTCTTACAGACAGAGAGGTCCATCCCACATTATAGCCCAATTTTACATTTACATTTTAGTCATTTAGCAGATGCTCTTATCCAGAGCGACTTACAGTTAGTGAGTGCATACATTTTCATACTGGCCCCCCGTGGGAAACGAACCCACAACCCTGGCGTTGCAAGCGCCATGCTCTACTAACTGAGCTACACAGGTACCAATTCTTGTGTATTTTATTTTATTCCTCATGTTAGGTACTTGTCCTTATTATTTTTACTATGCATCGTTGGGAAAGGGCCACTGTAAAGGCTACACCAGCTGTATTCGGCACATGTGATAAATACAATTTGATTTGATTTGACTTAGGGTCAAGGATCATCTCCTCTGCTCTAAGAGTTGTGCAAGGTCAGTATAATCTGATTCAAAATTATTCACAGCTGTAATGGATGCCAAAGCTGCTTCCACCAAGTATTGACTCTAGGGTGTGAAGACAAATGCAATCAATAGATTTTCATTTTTTTTTTAAATTAATTTTTCTATAATTTGTCTTTCACTTTGAAAAAGAGGAGTATGTTGTGTAGATCTATAGGAAAATAATCACATTTAGATTTAATTTTAAGGCAGCAAAATGTGCACCGGTTTCCACTAGTTACCACAGCCACAAAGTCAAAATGGTCTATATCGTAACAAATTAAGGTTAGCAGTGTGGTTAAGTTTAGGATTAGAGTTCGGTTTAAAATCACATTTTAAGAGGAAGAAATGTCGAAATGAGCGGGGTTTATGACTTTGTGGCTGTGGTAACTATTGACGACCGTGTGCACCCATACACGAGCTGAAATCTACACCTACCTTGATGCATAGCACCGCCCACCGGGCGAAATGGCGTTAACGACTGTGTAGCTGTGTTCGAGAGCATCAAAATGACTGCCGACTGACTCGTCTACAAATCACCTGTAATCATAAATAACGACTCATTATTATTGGTAGATCAGTCAGTCTGTAACAATTTACCAATACAGGTTTGATCCTCTTGAACACGGCCAATCCCTTATGCCCAAATGAGAAGAGACGGCTGTAGCTGCATCCCAATATGGCGAACGGAGTATGGGCGAGTGGGTGTGTCGAAAGGAAAGGAGTGGGTGTGTCGAAAGGAAAGGAGTGGGTGTGTCGAAAGGAAAGGAGTGGGTGTGTCGAAAGGAAAGGAGTGGGTGTGTCGAAAGGAAAGGAGTGGGTGTGTGGAAAGGAAAGGAGTGGGTGTGTCGAAAGGAAAGGAGTGGGTGTGTCGAAAGGAAAGGAGTGGGTGTGTCGAAAGGAAAGGAGTGGGTGTGTCAAGCGCTCTGCTATAGGTTAGACAGTTTTGATTGAGCTGTGTTTTTTTGTCTTCCGTACCTTACCATACAGAGATAGTTTGCACTTGTGTTTTTAAGCCAGAGGATGAGTCGTATTTCACTGTTAGTTTTACACAAATAATTGTACACTTTCAGTTGTAAAACTGATGAGTTTATTTTTTATTTAAAGTATTGATGATGCGTTGTATGCGTGTGCTTCCTGTGACTGTCACCAGATGCATAAACTCATTGCTTCCAACGGAAGTCGTTCATTGTCAATGAAGCAACCGCAATGCTGAGTTGGGGGTGCTGTCATGCGTTCTGTGTACCACATGCGTTCAATATTTCCAACGTGTGCGTAGCTTTACGCCTTGATCACACTGATAGTATCATTGCGCAAGATAGTAGTATGCAGCATCATCTGGATACGTGTGCATCAAAAGTTCAACATTCACCTTCTACCATTTCTGTGAAGCATACAGTTTGACGCATACATTCGATAAATACAACATATGCACCACACAGAATGCACTGCAACTGCCTCTGCAACCAATGCTTCAAGGCAAACGCAGCGTTCCATTGGAAATGAATGTACAGTGGGGGAAAAAAGTATTTAGTCAGCCACCAATTGTGCATGTTCTCCCACTTAAAAAGATGAGAGGCCTGTAATTTTCATCATAGGTACACGTCAACTATGACAGACAAAATGAGAGAAAAAAATCCAGAAAATCACATTGTAGGATTTTTAATGAATTTATTTGCAAATTATGGTGGAAAATAAGTATTTGGTTAATAACAAAAGTTTCTCAATACTTTGTTATATACCCTTTGTTGGCAATGACACAGGTCAAACGTTTTCTGTAAGTCTTCACAAGGTTTTCACACACTGTTGCTGGTATTTTGGCCCATTCCTCCATGCAGATCTCCTCTAGAGCAGTGATGTTTTGGGGCTGTCGCTGGGCAACACGGACTTTCAACTCCCTTCAAAGATTTTCTATGGGGTTGAGATCTGGAGACTGGCTAGGCCACTCCAGGACCTTGAAATGCTTCTTACGAAGCCACTCCTTCGTTGCCCGGGCGGTGAATTTGGGATCATTGTCATGCTGAAAGACCCAGCCACGTTTCATCTTCAATGCCCTTGCTGATGGAAGGAGGTTTTCACTCAAAATCTCACGATACATGGCCCCATTCATTCTTTCCTTTACACGGAACAGTCGTCCTGATCCCTTTGCAGAAAAACAGCCCCAAAGCATGATGTTTCCACCCCCATGCTTCACAGTAGGTATGGTGTTCTTTGGATGCAACTCAGCATTCTTTGTCCTCCAAACACGACGAGTTGAGTTTTTACCAAAAAGTTCTATTTTGGTTTCATCTGACCATATGACATTCTCCCAATCCTCTTCTGGATCATCCAAATGCACTCTAGCAAACTTCAGACGGGCCTGGACATGTACTGGCTTAAGCAGGGGGACACGTCTGGCACTGCAGGATTTGAGTCCCTGGCGGCGTAGTGTGTTACTGATGGTAGGCTTTGTTACTTTGGTCCCAGCTCTCTGCAGGTCATTCACTAGGTCCCCCCGTGTGGTTCTGGGATTTTTACTCACCGTTCTTGTGATCATTTTGACCCCACGGGGTGAGATCTTGCGTGGAGCCCCAGATCGAGGGAGATTATCAGTGGTCTTGTATGTCTTCCATTTCCTAATAATTGCTCCCACAGTTGATTTCTTCAAACCAAGCTGCTTACCTATTGCAGATTCAGTCTTCCCAGCCTGGTGCAGGTCTACAATTTTGTTTCTGGTGTCCTTTGACAGCTCTTTGGTCTTGGCCATAGTGGAGTTTGGAGTGTGACTGTTTGAGGTTGTGGACAGGTGTCTTTTATACTGATAACAAATTCAAACAGGTGCCATTAATACAGGTAACGAGTGAAGGACAGAGGAGCCTCTTAAAGAAGAAGTTACAGATCTGTGAGAGCCAGAAATCTTGCTTGTTTGTAGGTGACCAAATACTTATTTTCCACCATAATTTGCAAATAAATTCATTAAAAATCCTACAATGTGATTTTCTGGATTTTTTTCTCTCTCAATTTGTCTGTCATAGTTGACGTGTACCTATGATGAAAATTACAGGCCTCTCATCTTTTTACGTGGGAGAACTTGCACAATTGGTGGCTGACTAAATACTTTTTTCCCCCACTGTACTTCTGGTGTACCAAAATACAAACACTGTCGGTGTGATCGAGGCGTTACTGCGCTGTGATACAAACAGTCAAGCCAGTTAGCTAGCTATCTAACTACAAAGCTAACCACTTTGCTAGATAGCTTAGCTAAGAAATTGTCAGCCCCTAGCTTCCACTTTCCAGCTGATTATTTCACATTCAACTGAACAGGTAATCCAATTGTATTGGCAATGTGTCTCCATACAGCATTTATAGCATGGAGGTCCCGGTAGCAATCGGCGCTTTGGTCAAACATGGCAGGGAACCCAGAGACAGCGAAAATGACCTTCTCCATGCTGCAAACCCTTCTGCAGCCTTGCAAAGCACATGTGCATCAAGTACGGACACTGTTGACTAGACATCTGGCAAAATTCATTCACATTTGAGGACATACGGTGTCACCCTGATATAGTGGACGCATCATAATACCCATAAAACCTAGCGGTAAAACCCGGTAATGGTTCCAATCGTTATTTCACCATTACTTTTTTAATTGTATAACTACTTAAAATAAGGTCTGCGTTTCGTGTGGGCTTACACTGGCGTGACGTTTTGATAACCATGTCATTCTCTCTCGGACAAGGTGAGTTTTATCAATATATTCGCCTCAATTTACTCAAAAAAAATTCAAAATGCTAATTAGTAACAGAGAAAACCTCAGCAAGACTACAAAATGTGCCTCGAGGGATGACGTCAAAGATTCTGACAAGATGTGTAGTTCTGTGTTAGCCACATTTGCGGCTAATTAGGATTTTGTTTTTGGGTAGTATTTACAGGCAAATATATTGATAAGTTACCTTGTCCGAGAGAGATTTGCGCGGTTATCAAAACGTCATGCCAGGGTAAGCCTACACAAAAACAGACCTTATATGAAGTAGTTCTAAAATCCCAGACGCAAAAACGAATGGTGAAAAAACGATTGGAACCATTTCCGTTTTTTACCGCTAGGTTTTATGGCTATTGTGATTCATACTGTGGTACACAATTGGCTACTAGGTAGGGAGACAACAATATTCGGTAGGATTTAGACCTTCCCTGTCTCTGGTCTACACTCCAGTCCAGTTGGTGGCGGTAATGCGCCTTAAAGTTGGTTGCCAACCGCCATAAAAAAATGCACAGAAGAAGACTACTAGGTAGACACTTCCCACTCTGTTTGCCGGGTAGTACTTGCTTGTCAAGTGGGAGCGAAGGGCACGGTGTCTCGGTGTTGTTGCAGTTCAGCCCTCCCCATTGAGTAGTAGACTGTATGTGTCAAGGTGACATCTAGATGGTTATCAATATTAGTTATTTCTTGTGTAGGCTGCTATTCAATTTGAAATAAAATAATGTGAGAGAAAAAAATTGCCACGTATCTACCGCCGGCGACACGACCATGATACCCAGTAGGATGCGTTTGAGGTCGTCAGGCACAACACCGGAGCACTGGTCGCTATCGACTCGTAGTGCAGCCCAATCAGCCACGCAAAACTGTCTTGAGTGGCAACAAATCTGCCCAATTAGCTGATTCGCTGTCCATACACCCACCCTTTCGACTCGCCCATACTCCAGTCGCCATATTGAGCTGAAGCTAACCTTGCTTGAAGGAGAATTGCCGCGTTCAAAACCACTGGGACCTCTGAAATCTCCGACTTCAGTACGTACAAAACAACTGGGTACTCCAGGAAAAAACGAGCTCCGACTGGGAAAAATCTTTTAAACGGTCATCCAAGTCGGAAACTCGGGTATCTTCCTAGAGCCCCGACTTTCCGACCTAAAGATCACTGATGTCGTGATTTGACCTCGTATTTCTCTGAGTTTCCAGTTGTTTTGAACGCAGCAAATTTCCCCAGGCGTCATATCTCGTGCCATGACGTCAGAAAAGGAGACCCTCCCTGTGTGATGCCGTATTCAAGACAACTGGGAACATGGAAATATCCAACCTCCGATTTCAGTGCGTTCATGACGACTGGGAACTCGGAAAAAAAGGAGTTACGACTGGGAAAAATCGTTCTGAACGGTCATCCAACAAGGAATTTCAAGTCGGAAACTCGGGCATCATCCTAGAGCTCCGACGTTCCTTCCTAACGACCACTGAAGTCACGATATGACTTCGTTTTTTCCGAGAACCCAGTTGTCTTGAACGCACCATGACTACTATCGGAAAGTCCGGGACTGTGAGTGTGCCCTCCGGTGTCTTGAGTTTTTGTGTTTTCTTTTTTAAGTCAGTTTGTGTTTTAACCTTACGTCGCAACGTGTTGAAATATAATTTCGCACTTAGTGCCATAGTTGTTTATTAACTTACAACATTTGAAACGGCTTGAAATCTGTTTGAATCTACCTGGAATAGGCGGACGGACCACCAAGATGGATATTAGCTAACGTTAGCCTAGCCGATAGCTGATTTGCCAGCCAATGATCACAGGTCAAGTAGCTAACCGGGCTAATTTATTTAGCCACTTCAAACTGGATTATAACGTTATCGTGAACATATCAAACAATTTTTTTTTTGCGGACTTCTTCCAAACTCGTTGTCATTTTTGTTGAGGATCCAACTTCCCTTTCGGAAGGCCAACTACCTACCTGTAACCCAGGAAGGAGAGACCGAGAGAGAAAGAAAGTGTTGTCATTGTCTGGTTGAGCTGTCCCAGTATGTTGTCCAACGCTGGGACCCAGCCTCTGTTCCCCCCGACCCAGGGCCCAGCTAACCCGGCGGGCCAACCTAACCAGCCCCCGCCGGGTCACCTCCTCCAGTTCCATGTGAAACCGACCCTACAGATCAAGAAGAACGCAATAACGGACGATTACAAAGTGACCAGTCAGGTACTGGGCCTCGGCATCAATGGAAGGGTGCTGGAGATCTTCCACAAGAAAAGCGGAGACAAATACGCCCTGAAGGTAATATCACAGATTAACTGGGATGTTCGTTATAAATATCTAGTAGTCTGTTGGATAAGAAGTCATTTTAGCTACACTTTCAATGTCCCACTATAGTTTTGTTGAAACGGTGCGACTTTGTCATTCTTTGACAGAGTAACTGACTGACATGTTTGTTGTAACTAGGAATAAACAGTATTGGTAAACAATCAACATTTAAGTTTAAGGTGTGGGTGTTCTGAACAAAGGCAGTTTTCCCGCCGATTATTCTCTCCAGTCTGTTAATGATTGATCAGCAGACAGAATGACAGGCAGCAGATCTGATTGGCCTATTGATCACTCTGCTCTCCCTATACTGATGTGATGTCATCACTATACTCGACACTTGGCTGCGTTCAGTACGAAAAAACGGTGTGTCAAATTCAAATGAAATAAAAACTGTGCTGTTCTGAATGACAAGTTGGGGAAGGCTGTCAGCATGGCCACTGCCCTTTTAAATACATCACTCATTGCTTCAAGCCACACCCAACAAACAGAGCAAATGTAAATCTGTTCAAGCATGTTGCAGAACATTTTAGGGAAACGTGTCGTTCAGTTCAAATGTCATGCAAACATTTAATCGAACTGAACGCACCAGTGGTGTGATGTCATCAGCTGACTCACTGAGCATCACCCTGGTCAAGATCTCTATAACCTCACCAGACACTTCTGCCAAATCCTGGGAAGTTTTGGTGGATCAACAAGTCAATAGTGGCCTTGGTTAACCCAACAGAAAGAAAACATCCCGACCCACCCCTATGGCTATTGGCTAAGCTTTACCTCCCGTCCACATAGGCCAGATTTGAGTCGTTGTTGTTCCAGGTTTATGTGCAAGTAGCCTGGGGACGGACGAGGTTAGACAACGATTAGGCCTAGTTGAATCTGGTGTTTTTAGTGATGGGCTGGAAGAAATACCTGCACATCTAGTAGCTGTCCACGACCAGTGTTAGAAGGCTGATGGTTAGGCTAGTGTCGTTTCTAACCGGACCACGAACGCTCTTATGAAATCATAGTTAAACGCGTTCATGGTCTTCTCATCCAACGAATGGTTGTCCAGGCTAAAGACCACGATCAGTTGATCTAGCCCTGACAGTAGAAAGGCAGAAGTACTAGGTTCTAGCTATGAATTATTTCATTACACGGTTAGAACATGTCCTGCCACGCCATCTTGTCTCCAGACAGTAGCTGACGTCAGCAGGAGCTCCATTACACTGAATCACTAGCTGGCAACGTCCCCCAGGCATGTAGAACAGACAGACCGGGGCTAGAGGTGTGTGTGTGTGTGAGAGAGAGACGGTCTGTCGTGTCTGGTCACAGCCTTGTAGCAAACCGAGGCTTCTCTAAAACAGGAAGCCTGGGGAAGGTCCATGGCAGAAATCGGCTAAAGAGGGGTTGGAACCCGGTGTAAATCAGTGACTCCTCAAAACCCGTCAAACAACAGTGAGGACCAAATGTCAATAAAACAACCACTGCTGACAAAACATTTGAGAATGTTTGGAGCACTCTGGTTTGTTTTGAGAATAGTCAGCTAACCTTGTAAGCTACCTAGGTATAACTAGCTACCGATCGCTACTAGCTAGTTCAATTTCTCTCACGATTATAAAGCCAACAACATTTTTTATAAAAACAGCATACTATTGACCTAAACGGTTAGCTGTGAGCCAAGTATCTAGCTCAGGGACGGGCAACTCCAGTCTTCGGGGGCCGGCGTGGTGGCACACTTTTCCCCCCCATCCCTAGCAAACACGGCTGATTTAAACTAATTGCATTCTAAACTGAAGATCATTGATTAGTTGATTGTTGGAGTCAGCTGGGGCTGGGGCAGTAGCGTGGACCAATCAGGCCCCTGAAGAGTGAAGTTGCACATCCTGGTCTAGCTTTTCCAGGTCCGTGATAGGCCAGTATAGAGCAACCATGTACTGTATCTCTCTCTCAAACGACACTCTGGACGTCCAAGCCACTTCCACTGCTTTTTTTTCTTCCATTTCCCCCCTCTAATCAGGGACTGCATGATGAGCTGCTAAATGGATTCAGACAGCTGATATACGGAGAGTGAAAATCAGTTAAGAGATGTTACAACTAGACAACAAGGAAATTGAAACCCTTCCCCGTCTTTTATTGCAGGATTGTGATATGTGATTATTCGACATTGACACTAGTACATTTTGAATAACAGTTTAACAATTTAAAACAAGTTTAAACACTTCACTTCAAAGAACCAACATTTCATCACTTCAAAATGTACAAATAAGCTAACTGGTGTGTAAAGATTAGACATCTTAGTCTAAACAACAGATCACTGAGTCGTAGCCAGCAGGTTATTATTACTAAAGCATCAGGTGAACAATAAAAGCTCTGTACCAGCGGTGGCCAACCTCGCTCCACTTCCATCTGTACCAGCGGTGGCCAACCTCGCTCCACTTCCATCTGTACCAGCGGTGGCCAACCTCGCTCCACTTCCATCTGTACCAGCGGTGGCCAACCTCGCTCCACTTCCATCTGTACCAGCGGTGGCCAACCTCGCTCCACTTCCATCTGTACCAGCGGTGGCCAACCTCGCTCCACTTCCATCTGTACCAGCGGTGGCCAACCTCGCTCCACTTCCATCTGTACCAGCGGTGGCCAACCTCGCTCCACTTCCATCTGTACCAGCGGTGGCCAACCTCGCTCCACTTCCATCTGTACCAGCGGTGGCCAACCTCGCTCCACTTCCATCTGTACCAGCGGTGGCCAACCTCGCTCCACTTCCATCTGTACCAGCGGTGGCCAACCTCGCTCCACTTCCATCTGTACCAGCGGTGGCCAACCTCGCTCCACTTCCATCTGTACCAGCGGTGGCCAACCTCGCTCCACTTCCATCTGTACCAGCGGTGGCCAACCTCGCTCCACTTCCATCTGTACCAGCGGTGGCCAACCTCGCTCCACTTCCATCTGTACCAGCGGTGGCCAACCTCGCTCCACTTCCATCTGTACCAGCGGTGGCCAACCTCGCTCCACTTCCATCTGTACCAGCGGTGGCCAACCTCGCTCCACTTCCATCTGTACCAGCGGTGGCCAACCTCGCTCCACTTCCATCTGTACCAGCGGTGGCCAACCTCGCTCCACTTCCATCTGTACCAGCGGTGGCCAACCTCGCTCCACTTCCATCTGTACCAGCGGTGGCCAACCTCTCTCCACTTCCATCTGTACCAGCGGTGGCCAACCTCTCTCCACTTCCATCTGTACCAGCGGTGGCCAACCTCGCTCCACTTCCATCTGTACCAGCGGTGGCCAACCTCGCTCCACTTCCATCTGTACCAGCGGTGGCCAACCTCGCTCCACTTCCATCTGTACCAGCGGTGGCCAACCTCGCTCCACTTCCATCTGTACCAGCGGTGGCCAACCTCGCTCCACTTCCATCTGTACCAGCGGTGGCCAACCTCGCTCCACTTCCATCTGTACCAGCGGTGGCCAACCTCGCTCCACTTCCATCTGTACCAGCGGTGGCCAACCTCGCTCCACTTCCAGCACTGCAATAGAACAGTTGATTTTTTTTTTTTTTACTCATTTGATTTGCTAAGTTGAATCGGGTGTGTTATTGCTGGGCTGGAACAGAACCCTGCACCCAGCAGACCTCCAGCAGGGTTGACCCAGCAGACCTCCAGCAGGGTTGACCCAGCAGACCTCCAGCAGGGTTGACCCAGCAGACCTCCAGCCTACACAAATAACCCATGGTATATACAGTGCATTCGGAAGTATTCAAACCCCTTGACTTTTTCCACATTTTGTTAAGTTACAGCCTTATTCTAAAATTGATATTTATTTATTTTCCTCATCAATCTACACACAATACCCCATAATGACAAAGCGAAAACCGTTTTTGAATACTTTCCGAATGCACATATAACCCATGGTATTACTTCTAGGCAGAGTTGCAAAGAAAAAGTCCAGTGTCTGTGTTCTTTTGCCCATCTTAATCTTTTCTTTTTATTGGCCAGTCTGAGATATGGCTTTTCCTTTGCAACTCTGCCTAGAAGGTCAGCATCCTGGAGTCGCCTCTTCACTGATGACGTTGAGACTGGTGTTTTGCGAGTACTATTTAATGAAGCTGCCAGTTGAGGACCTGTGAGGCGTCTGTTTCTCAAACTAGACACTCTAATGTATTTGTCCTCTTGCTCAGTTGTGCACCGGGGCCTCCCACTCCTCTTTCTATTCTGGTTAGAGCCAGTTTGCACTGTTGTAGTACACAGCGTTGTATGAGATCTTCAGTTTCTTGGCAATTTCTCGCATGGAATAGCCTTCATTTCTCAGAACAAGAATAGACTGACGAGTTTCAGAAGAAAGTTATTTGTTTCTGGCCATTTTGAGCCTGTAATTGAACCCACAATTGCAGATGGTCCAGATACTCAACTAGACTCAAGAAGGCCAGTTTTATTGCTTCTTTAATCAGCACATTTTTCAGCTGTGCTAACATAATTGCAAAAGGGGTTTCTAATGATCAATTAGCCTTTTAAAATGATAAACTTGGATTAGCAAACACAACGTGCCAACAATGTCTACACTGTATTTCTGATCAATTTGATGTTATTTTAATGGACAAAAAAAGTAATTTTCTTTTGAAAACAAGGACATTTCTAAGTGACCACAAACTTTTGAATGGTAGTGTATACAGTGTGGGAAAAAAGTATTTCATCCCCTGCTGATTTTGTACGTTTGCCCACTGACAAAGAAATTATCAACCTATAATTTTAATGGTAGGTTTATTTGAACAGTGAGAAGACAGAATAACAACAACAAAATCCAGAAAAACGCATGTCAAAAATGTTATCAATTGATTTGCATTTTAATGAGGGAAATAAGTATTTGACCCCCTCTCAATCAGAAAGATTTCTGGCTCCCAGGTATCCTTTATACAGGTAACGAGCTGAGATTAGGAGCACACTCTTAAAGGGAGTGCTCCTAATCTCAGTTTGTTACCTGTATAAAAGACACCTGTCCACAGAAGCAATCAATCAATCAGATTCCAAACTCTCCACCATGGCCAAGACCAAAGAGCTCTCCAAGGATGTCAGGGACAAGATTGTAGATGTACACAAGGCTGAAATGGGCTACAAGACCATCGCCAAGCAGCTTGGTGAGAAGGTGACAACAGTTGGTGCGATTATTCGCAAATGGAAGAAACACAAAATAACTGTCAATCTCCCTCGGCCTGGGGCTCCATGCAAGATCTCACCTCGTGGAGTTGCAATGATCATGAGAACGGTGAGGAATCAGCCCAGAACTACACGGGAGGATCTTGTCAATGATCTCAAGGCAGCTGGGACCATAGTCACCAAGAAAACAATTGGTAACACACTACGCCGTGAAGGACTGAAATCCTGCAGCGCCCGCAAGGTCCCCCTGCTCAAGAAAGCACATATACAGGGCCGTCTGAAGTTTGCCAATGAACATCTGAATGATTCAGAGGAGAACTGGGTGAAAGTGTTGTGGTCAGATGAGACCAAAATCGAGCTCTTTGGCATCAAATCAACTCGCCGTGTTTGGAGGAGGAGGAATGCTGCCTATGACCCCAAGAACACCATCCCCACTGTCGAACGTGGAGGTGGAAACATTATGCTTTGGGGGTGTTTTTCTGCTAAGGGGACAGGACAACTTCACCGCATCAAAGGGATGATGGACGGGGCCATGTACCGTCAAATCTTGGGTGAGAACCTCCTTCCCTCTGCCAGGGCATTGAAAATGGGTCGTGAATGGGTATTCCAGCATGACAATGACCCAAAATACATGGCCAAGGCAACAAAGGAGTGGCTCAAGAAGAAGCACATTAAGGTCCTGGAGTGGCCTAGCCAGTCTCCAGACCTTAATCCCATAGAACATCTGTGGAGGGAGCAGAAGGTTCGAGTTGCCAAACGTCAGCCTCGAAACCTTAATGACTTGGAGAAGATGCAAAGAGGAGTGGAACAAAATCCCTCCTGAGATGTGTGCAAACCTGGTGGCCAACTACAAGAAACATCTGACCTCTGTGATTGCCAACATTGGGTTTTGCCACCAAGTACTAAGTCATATTTTGCAGAGGGGTCAAATACTTATTTCCCTCATTTAAAATGCAAATCAATTTATACATTTTTTTTACATGCGTTTTTCTGGATTTTGTTGTTATTCTGTCTCTCACTGTTCAAATAAACCTACCATTAGAATTATAGACTGATCATGTCTTTGTCAGTGGGCAAATGTACAAAATCAGCAGGGGATCAAATACTTTTTTCCCTCACTGTAGGTAGGCCTGCACATATAACCCATGGTATGTAGATAGGCCTGCACATATAACCCATGGTATGTAGGTAGGCCTGCACATATAACCCATGGTATGTAGGTAGGCCTGCACATATAACCCATGGTATGTAGATAGGCCTGCACATATAACCCATGGTATGTAGGTAGGCCTGCACATATAACCCATGGTATGTAGGTAGGCCTGCACATATAACCCATGGTATGTAGGTAGGCCTGCACATATAACCCATGGTATGTAGATAGGCCTGCACATATAACCCATGGTATGTAGATAGGCCTGCACATATAACCCATGGTATGTAGGTAGGCCTGCACATCAGTGGAGGCTGCTCAGGGTAAAAGTACTAGAGTAGTGAATTGATGTTAGCTGTCAGCTAGCAATGAAAGTTAGCCTACAAAGCTGGAAGCTACCGGTATCTTCTTCCATTGTAAAGTATTCTAGCCTGTATGGACATTGTTTTGCGAACAGTAATTAACAGTTTCAACATTTCTACTTGTGTCGCATTCCTCAAGTGTGTTGACTTCTATGCAGCATGAGTGGGGAGCTAACATGATGCAGACCAGACTACCAGTGCAGGCTAGCAGTGAGTTAGTGGAGCAGGCAGGGTGGTCTATAATAAGGGGTTGGCTGCGCTGATGAAGAAAGGTTTGACACATTTGACAGAAGTACTGAAAGGAACACATTCTAGTATGTAAAAAGTACAGACGTTTCGGTAGTGGTGATGGCCTACAGACTGGCAGGCGCTCTGCTGGTGACATCACTGCTCTGCCCGATAAGCTCTCCTGCCACCTAATGGGATATCTGTCAAAGCAGTGACACAGACATCAGTTTGAATTGCAGGTCAGGTACACACACACACACACACACACACACAGAGAGAGAGGTGTTTGTGTGATACGGTATGGACAGAGGACAAATCAAAGGCCTGAGAGGAGGACAGCGAGGGAGAAAGAGGGTGAGAGGAGGAAGGAAGGGAGGGAGGAAGTGTTTCTCTGACAGCTCCACCCCTCTTTACTAAACACTCTGCTTTCACTGGGGGGGGGGGGGGTTCCGTTAGGAAAATGTGGTACCGGACAACGTGACTGAAGATTTTAATTTACCGACCATTTGAGAAATGTACCGGACCCAAATGCATTGGGTACGTAACCCATTAGGGTGTCCACCCACGGTGCTCAGAATGGAGAAAAAAAAATCACCTTTAGATTATGGTAATGAATCTTTGCAGAACACGCAACTCATGTAATGAAGCAGCCAATAAAATGCCATTTTCAAACATTTGCCAAAATATAATTTGCGGGAGAACACCATTCTAAACAGCTCACCTGATAGCGGATCCATATGTGACAGAGATGAAAATCTCTGTTAGAAACTTAGAGAGAGGGGGAATATAAAGACGCAACAACTAGGATGGGATGCTAATATGACTAGGATGGGATGCTAATATGACTAGGATGGGATGCTAATATGACTAGGATGGGATGCTAATATGACTAGGATGGGATGCTAATATGACTAGGATGGGATGCTAATATGACTAGGATGGGATGCTAATATGACTAGGATGGGATGCTAATATGACTAGGATGGGTTGCTAATATGACTAGGATGGGATGCTAATATGACTAGGATGGGATGCTAATATGACTAGGATGGGTTGCTAATATGACTAGGATGGGATGCTAATATGACTAGGATGGGATGCTAATATGACTAGGATGGGATGCTAATATGACTAGGATGGGATGCTAATATGACTAGGATGGGATGCTAATATGACTAGGATGGGATGCTAATATGACTAGGATGGGATGCTAATATGACTAGGATGGGATGCTAATATGACTAAGATGGGATGCTAATATGACTAGGATGGGATGCTAATATGACTAGGATGGGATGCTAATATGACTAGGATGGGATGCTAATATGACTAGGATGGGTTGCTAATATGACTAGGATGGGTTGCTAATATGACTGGGATGGGTTGCTAATATGACTGGGATGGGTTGCTAATATGACTGGGATGGGATGCTAATATGACTAGGATGGGATGCTAATATGACTAGGATGGGTTGCTAATATGACTGGGATGGGTTGCTAATATGACTGGGATGGGTTGCTAATATGACTGGGATGGGATGCTAATATGACTGGGATGGGATGCTAATATGACTAGGATGGGTTGCTAATATGACTAGGATGGGATGCTAATATGACTAGGATGGGTTGCTAATATGACTAGGATGGGATGCTAATATGACTAGGATGGGTTGCTAATATGACTGGGATGGGTTGCTAATATGACTGGGATGGGTTGCTAATATGACTGGGATGGGATGCTAATATGACTGGGATGGGATGCTAATATGACTAGGATGGGTTGCTAATATGACTAGGATGGGATGCTAATATGACTAGGATGGGATGCTAATATGACTAGGATGGGATGCTAATATGACTAGGATGGGATGCTAATATGACTAGGATGGGATGCTAATATGACTGGGATGGGATGCTAATATGACTAGGATGGGATGCTAATATGACTGGGATGGGATGCTAATATGACTGGGATGGGATGCTAATATGACTAGGATGGGATGCTAATATGACTAGGATGGGTTGCTAATATGACTAGGGTGGGATGCTAATATGACTAGGATGGGATGCTAATATGACTAGGATGGGATGCTAATATGACTGGGATGGGATGCTAATATGACTAGGATGGGATGCTAATATGACTAGGATGGGTTGCTAATATGACTAGGATGGGATGCTAATATGACTAGGATGGGATGCTAATATGACTAGGATGGGATGCTAATATGACTAGGATGGGGTTGCTAATATGACTAGGATGGGGTTGCTAATATGACTAGGATGGGTTGCTAATATGACTAGGATGGGTTGCTAATATGACTAGGATGGGTTGCTAATATGACTAGGATGGGATGCTAATATGACTAGGATGGGTTGCTAATATGACTAGGATGGGTTGCTAATATGACTAGGATGGGATGCTAATATGACTAGGATGGGATGCTAATATGACTAGGATGGGATGCTAATATGACTAGGATGGGATGCTAATATGACTAGGATGGGGTTGCTAATATGACTAGGATGGGGTTGCTAATATGACTAGGATGGGTTGCTAATATGACTAGGATGGGTTGCTAATATGACTAGGATGGGTTGCTAATATGACTAGGATGGGATGCTAATATGACTAGGATGGGTTGCTAATATGACTAGGATGGGTTGCTAATATGACTAGGATGGGATGCTAATATGACTAGGATGGGTTGCTAATATGACTAGGATGGGATGCTAATATGACTAGGATGGGATGCTAATATGACTAGGATGGGATGCTAATATGACTAGGATGGGATGCTAATATGACTAGGATTGTGCCTTTGGCTTCTGGACAATGAAAAGAAAGTTGATATGAAAACCAATAGACCAGGAGAGAAATGGCATAGCGCTGGGTCCAATAGGAAAGTCTATAGAAATAAATGTGCCAAAATTATTTAATTACTCCTGTCTATACAGAAATATATTGAATCATTATAAATACTTTACCAGAAAGCATGCCTTCGTCACAGAGGAATCGACGATTCTTCTTCTTATTTTTTGTTGTTGCTGTGGATTGTTTCAAATCACATGCTCGTAAGCATATGCCTATTTGGGAAGCCCGCAATTTGGGCAGCGCGATTGGCCTAGCTGATGATTGAGTTGTGGCTGTCAGGGAAAAACCATCTAAAATATGTGTGAAGATAGTGTCTTGACTCAGGATACGTGGTTTCCAGTTTGCATAAAGTCCAGTGTAGTTCCTTGAGGGCCGTCGTGGTGTCGGCCTGAGGGGGAATATACACGGCTGGGACTATAACCGAAGAGACTTCTCCTGGGAGGTAATACGGTCGGCATTTGATTGAGGTATTCTAGGTCGGGTGAACAAAAGGACTTGAGTTTCTGTATGTTATCACAATCACACCATGAGTAGTTAATCATGAAACGTTCACCCCCGCCTTTCTTCTTCCTGGAGAGTTCTTTATTCCTGTCTGCGCGATGTACTGAAAACCCAGCTGGCTGTATGGACAAAGCCAGTATATCCCGAGAGAGCCATGATTCCGTGAAACAGAGTATGTTACAATCCCTGAGGTCTCTCTGGAAGGAGATTCTCGCCCTGAGGTCGTCTACTTTATTGTCCAGAGACTGAACATTAGCGAGTAATATACTCTTAAGTGGTGGATGGTGTGCCCGCCTCCTGAGTCGGACTAGAAGTCCACTCCGAATACCTCTTCTCCGCCGGCGGCGTTTTGGATCAGCCTCTGGAATCAGTTCAATTGCCCTGGGGGGTACGAACGAAGGATCCAATTCTAGAACGTCGTATTCCTGGTCGTAATGCTGGTGAGTTTCTGCGGCTCTGATATCCAAAAGTTATTTCCGGCTTTATGTAATAACACAAACATTTTCCTGGGCTAATAATGTAAGAAATATCACACAAAAAAAACGAAATACTGCAATATTGCTTAGGAGCTAGAAGCAGAGCTGCCATGTCTGTCCGCGCCATTTTCCATAGAAGGGGAGAAGAAAGGGATGTGGCGAAGTCTCTCTCCAGAATGGCTCAGCTGTCTCCCGCCAATTCTTGCACATTCATTGTTTCATTGACTGAATTGTTTGCCCTTTTTAATGTTTTTTCGTTTTTTAAAAATAAATTCCCCATTACATATGTCACCAGTAGTAAATGTACCGTTAATCCCTATCATTTGGTGACATTCATTTCTGTTAATGCATATATTAATTAGTAATTTACCGTTCTCATTCTCAGAGTGGAAACGTTGTTTGCAGAGTTCACAACCTGCTACACTTGTGAGAAACAAGTTTTTGGTTTATTTCATAACCATCATTTACGAGATTTGTTAGTTTCTTCATTGTCTTTTGTTTGGAGTGCAGCATGTGAGCAATGAGCTTGTGTCTGGTTTCTCTGTCCTGATAATGTTGAGAGCGCGCGCATACTGATGAATTTTGATTCATCAGTCCATAAGACCTTCTTCCAGTCTTCAGTAGTCCACTGGCGGTGCTTCATAGCCCAGGCAAGCCTCTGTATCTTATTTTGCCATCTTAGCAATGGATTTCTTACTGCCACGCCACCTGTCAAACCTGCAGCTCCAAGTCTTCCCTTCACAGTTGAAACTGAGACTTGCTTGCTTCGACCAGTGTTAAGCTGTGCTTGAAGCTGTTGTCCTGTGAGCCGCCTGTCCCGCAAGCTGTTGTCCTGTGAGCCGCCTGTCACGCAAGCTGTTGACTCTCAGAAACGCGTCTTCTGATTCTGTTGGGGCCAGACCTCTTCCTGTCAGTTTCCTCCAGTTTCCCGAGTGCCTTTTGATGGTGTCACTTTGCAATTTCTCTAAAGGAAAGACCTTTTAAGGGTTATAATGGTCTGTCTGTCTTCCTTTTGTTAATGGCCTTTTTCTTTTTTGATGTCTTCACTATTATTCTACAATGTAGAAAATAGTAAAAATAAAGAAAAACCGTTGAATGAGTAGGAGTGTCTAAACTTTTGACTGGTACTGTGTGTGTGTGTGTGTGTGTATGTATACGTATATATGTGTTTATATGTATACATATACGTGTATATATATATATATATATATATATATATATATATATATATACATATATACATACATACATACATACATACATACATACATACATACATACATACATACATACATACATACATACATACATACATACATACAGTGGGGAGAACAAGTATTTGATACACCGCCGATTTAGCAGGTTTTCCTACTTACAAAGCATGTAGAGGTCTGTAATTTTTATCATAGGTACACTTCAGCTGTGAGAGACAGAATCTAAAACAAAAATCCAGAAAATCACATTGTATGATTTTTAAGTAATTAATTTGCCGGTGTAGGCTGTCATTGTAAATAAGAATTTGTTCTTAACTGACTTGCCTAGTTAAATAAACAATAAAGTATAGGATTTTCGAGCAGCTTTTCCATGGTACTCGGAAGACTTCCAATTTGGTGGATTTCCATTCCAATATTCTGGAAGATTCTTGGGTATTTTCTGTATACCAGGGAGGTAGCTTCTTGTGACAATTTTAGTTTTTTAGCGTTCTGACCACACCAAGGGTATTACGCAAGGTTAAGTTTAGATCCTCAGTTAGGTGGTTAACTGATTTTTGTACTTTTTGTAGGTGGAGGGAGTATGGAAGGGCATCTAGGAATCTTTGGGTTGTCCGAGAATTTATAGCGCAGCTTTAATAATGGCGCCGGAGGGGATGGCTGCCGTTTTACGGGCTCCTAATTAACTGCTATTTTGTTTGTTTGTAACTTATTTTGTACATAAAGTTGCTGCTACTGTCTCTTATGACCTAAAATAGCTTCTGGACATCAGAACAGCGATTACTCACCTCGAACTGGACAAAGATTTTTTATTTAATGAGTCCGACACAAAGGATATACTGTTTTCCGGAGACCAGGCCCAAAATCCTGTCATTTGCGTAAAGAAAAGGCGGAGATACATGGGGAGAAGGTCGGGGTGCCCTGTGAGGATTCCTAGGCGAGTGAGTAAATCGCCATTACCATAGGTTCTATTGGCCAACGTGCAATCACTGGAAAACAAACTGGATGATCTACAGTCGAGACTATCATACCAACGGGACATTAAAACTGTAATATCTTCTGTTTCACTGAGTCGTGGCTGAATGACGACACAGATAATATAGAGCTGGCTGGGTATTCTGTGCATCGGCAGGACAGAGCAGCTACGTCTGGTAAGACGAGGGGCGGGGGTGTGTGTCTATTTGTCAATATCAGCTGGTGCCCGATGTCTAATATTAAAGAAGTCTCGAGGTTTTGCTCGCCTGAGGTAGAGTACCTCATGATAAGCTGTAGACCACACTATCTACCAAGAGAGTTCTCATCTATATTATTCGTAGCCATCTATTTACCACCACAAACCGATGCTGGCACTAAGACCACACTCAACGAGCTCTATAAGCAAACAAGAAAATCCCAACCAGAAGCCTTGGATTACAGGCAACGTCCGCACTGAACTAAAGGCTAGAGCTGCCGCTTTCAAGGAGCAGGACACTAATCCGGACGCTTATAAGAAATCCTGCTATGCCCTCAGACGAACCATCAAACAGGCAAAGCGTCAATACAGGATTAAGATTGAATCTTACTACACCGGCTCTGGCGCTCGTCGGATGTGGCTACAAAGGGAAGCACAGCTTCGAGCTGCCCAGTGACGCAAGCCTACCAGATGAGCTAAATGCCTTTTATTCTCGCTTCGAGGCAAGCAATGCTGAAGCATGCATCAGAACACCAGCTGTTCCGGACGACTGTGTGATCACGCTCTCCGTAGCCGATGTGAGCAAGACCTTTAAACAGGTCAGCATTCACAAGGCAGCGGGGCCAGATGGATTACCAGGGCGTGTACTCGGAGCATGCGCGGACCAACTGGGAAGTGTCTTCACTGACATTTTCAACCTCTCCCTGACCGAGAATGTAATACCCACATGTTTCAAGCAGACCACCATAGTCCCTGTGCCCAAGGACACTAAGGTAACCTGCCTAAATGATTACCGCCCCGTAGCACTCACGTCGGTAGCCATGAAGTGGTTTGAAAGGCTGGTCATGGCTCACATCAACATCATCATCCCAGAAACCCTAGACCCACTCCAATTCGCATACCGCCCCAACAGATCCTCAGATGACACAATCTCAATCACATTCCACACTGCCCTTTCCCACCTGGACAAAAGGAACACCTATGTGAGAATGCTGTTCATTGACTACAGCTCAGCGTTCAACACCATAGTGCCCACGAAGCTCATCACTAAGCTAAGGACACTGGGACTAAACACCTCCCTCTGCAACTGGATCCTGGACTTCCTGACGGGCCGCCCCCAGGTGGTAAGGGTAGGTAACAACACATCTGCCACGCTGATCTTCAACACGGGGGCCCCTCAGGGGTGCGTGCTCAGTCCCCTCCTGTACTCCCTGTTCACCCACGACTGTGTGGCCAAGCATGACTCCAACACCATCATTAAGTTTGCTGACGACACAACAGTGGTAGGCCTGATCACAGACAATGATGAGACGGCCTATAGGGAGGATGTCAGAGATTTGGCAGTGTGTTGCCAGGACAACAACCTCTCCCTCAATGTGATCAAGACAAAGGAGATGATCGTGGACTACAGGAAAAGGAGGGCCGAACAGGCCCCCATTAACATCGATGGGGCTGTAGTGGAGCGGGTCAAGAGTTTCAAGTTCCTTGGTGTCCACATCACCAACAAACTATCATGGTCCAAACACACCAAGACAGTCGTGAAGAGGGCACAACAACACCTTTTCCCCCTCAGGAGACTGAATAGATTTGGCATGGGTCCCCAGATCCTCAAAAGTTATACGGCTGCACCATCGAGAGCATCCTGACCGGTTGCATCACCGCCTGGTATGGCAACTGCTCGGCATCCGACCATAAGGCGCTACAGAGGGTAGTGCGTACGGCCCAGTACATCACTGGGGCCAAGCTTCCTGCCATCCAGGACCTCTATAACAGGCGGTGTCAGAGGAAGGCCCAAAACATTGTAGAGGACTCCAGTCACCAAAGTCATAGATTGTTCTCTCTGCTACCGCACGGCAAGTGGTACCGGAGCGCCAAGTCTAGGTCCAAAAGGCTCCTTAATAGCTTCAACCCCCAAAGCTATAAGACTGCTGAACAATTAATCAAATGTCCACCCGGACTATTTAATCTGAATAACTATCTGCCATAACTACGAAGTCCGATAGGCATTCAGGGAACTCGGTGAGGAATTCTATATATGGCCCAGGAGGCTTGTAAACAGTAGATATAAAAAGAGATTGAGTAAGGCTGCATAGATTTCATGACTAGAACCTCAAAAGACGAAAATGCAGTGATTTATTTTGGAGGGGGGGGGTGCATAAATTGAAATTTGCTGTCATAAATGTTAGCAACACCTCCGCCTTTGTGGGATGTGCGGGAGATATGGTCTCTAGTGGAACCAGGAGGAGAGGCTTCATTTAGAGCAGGGGAGATATGGTCTCTAGTGGAACCAGGAGGAGAGGCCTCATTTAGAGCAGGGGAGATATGGTCTCTAGTGGAACCAGGAGGACAGGCCTCATTTAGAGCAGGGGAGATATGGTCTCTAGTGGAACCAGGAGGACAGGCCTCATTTAGAGCAGGGGAGATATGGTCTCTAGTGGAACCAGGAGGAGAGGCCTCATGCCATGCAGTAAATGCATCATGCTTAAGCCAGGTTTCAGTTAGGCCAATCACATCAACTTTATGATCAGTGATTAGATAACTGACTGTGAACTAGGAAGAGGAGAGAAGACAGGAGAAGGCGGAGGAGGAGAGAACGGGAGGAGAGAGGACAGGAGGAGGAAGAGGAGAGAGGACAGGAGGAGGAAGAGGAGAGGGGACAGGAGGAGGAAGAGGAGAGAGGACAGGAGGAGGAAGAGGAGAGGGGACAGGAGGAGGAAGAGGAGAGGGGACAGGAGGAGGAAGAGGAGAGAGGACAGGAGGAGGGAGAGGGGACAGGACGAGGAAGAGGAGAGAGGACAGGAGGAGGAAGAGGAGAGAAGACAGGAGGAGGAGAGAGGACATGAGAAGGAAGAGGAGAGAGGACAGGAAGAGGAGAGAGGACAGGAGGAGGAAGAGGAGAGAGGACAGGAGGAGGAAGAGGAGAGAGGACAGGAGGAGGAAGAGGAGAGGGGACAGGAAGAGGAGAGAGGACAGGAGGAGGACGAGGAGAGAGGACAGGAGGAGGAAGAGGAGAGAGGACTAGGAGAGGGGACAGGAGGAGGAAGAGGAGAGAGGACAGGGAGAGGAGAGAGGACATGAGAAGGAAGAGGAGAGAGGACAGGAAGAGGAGAGAGGACAGGAGGAGGAAGAGGAGAGAGGACAGGAGGAGGAAGAGGAGAGGGGACAGGAAGAGGAGAGAGGACAGGAGGAGGACGAGGAGAGAGGACAGGAGGAGGAAGAGGAGAGAGGACGAGGAGAGGGGACAGGAAGAGGAGAGAGGACAGGAGGAGGAAGAGGAGAGAGGACAGGAGGAGGAAGAGGAGAGAGGACAGGAGGAGGGAGAGGGGACAGGAAGAGGAGAGAGGACAGGAGGAGGAAGAGGAGAGAGGACAGGAGGAGGAAGAGGAGAGAGGACAGGAGGAGGAAGAGGAGAGAGGACAGGAGGAGGAAGAGGAGAGAGGACAGGAGGAGGAAGAGGAGAGAGGACGAGGAGAGGGGACAGGACAGGAGGAGGAAGAGGAGAGAGGACAGGAGGAGGAGAGAGGACAGGAGAAGGAAGAGGAGAGAGGACAGGAGGAGAGAGGACAGGAGGAGGAAGAGGAGAGAGGACAGGAGGAGGAAGAGGAGAGAGGACAGGAGGGAGAGGGGACAGGAGGAGGAAGAGGAGAGGGGACAGGAGGAGGAAGAGGAGAGGACAGGAGGAGAGAGGACAGGAGGAGGAAGAGGAGAGAGAGAGAGGACAGGAGGAGGAAGAGGAGAGGGGAGGAGGAAGAGGAGAGGGGACAGGAGAAGGAGAGATGACAGGAGGAGGAGGAGGAGAGATGACAAGAGGAGGAGGGATGACAAGAGGAGGAGAGAGGACAGGAGGAAGAGGAGAGAGGACAGGAGGAGGGAGGACAGGAGGAGGAAGGACAGGAGGAGGAAGAGGAGTGAGGACAGGAGGAGGAAGAGGAGTGAGGACAGGAGGAGGAAGAGGAGAGAGGACAGGAGGAGGAAGAGGAGAGAGGAGAGGAGAGAGGACAGGAGGAGGAAGAGGAGAGAGGACAGGAGGAGGAAGAGGAGAGAGGACAGGAGGAGGAAGAGGAGAGAGGACAGAGGGAGGAAGAGGAGAGAGGCTAAGAGGAGAGAGGACATGAGGAGGAAGAAGAGAGAGGAGAGAGGACAGGAGGAGAAAGAAGAGAGAGGACAAAGGGCAGTTGCATGGATTTCACATGACTTGGCGGGCCTGGGAGGGCATAGGTCCACCCACTTGGGAGCCAGGCTCAGCCAATCAGAATGAGTTTTACCCCACAAATGGTCTTTATTACATACAGAAAAACTCCTACGTTTCATCAGCTGTCCGGGTGACTGGGCCTGCAGGTGAAGAAGCCGGATGTGGAGGTCCAGGGAGGTTTTCCAATGCCTCGCAAAGAAGGGCACCTATTGGTAGACATTGAATATCCCTTTGAGCATGGTGAAGTTAATTACACTTTGGATGGTGTATCAATACACCCAGTCACTACAAAGATACAGGCGTCCTTCCTAACTCAGTTGCTGGAGAGGAAAGAAACCGCTCAGGGATTTCACCATGAGGCCAAAAGTGACTTTAAAACAGTTACAGAGTTTAAAGGCTGTGATAGAGAACTGAGGATGGACATTGTAGTTACTCCACAATACTAACGTAAATGACAGAGGGAAAAGATGGAAGCCTGTACAGAATACAAATATTCCAAAACATGCATCCTGTTTGAAACAAGGCACTACAGTAAAACAGCAATAAATGTGGCAAAGAAATGCAATTTATGTCCTGAATACAAGGTGTTATGTTTGGGGCAAATCCAACACATCACTGAGTACCACTCTTCATATTTTCAGGATGGTGGTTGCTGCATCATGTTATGGGTATTGCTTGTCATCGGCAAGGACTAGGGAGTTGTTTAGAATAAGAAGAAACGGAATGGAGCTAAGCACAGGCAAAGTCCTAGAGGAAAACCTGGTTCAGTCTGCTTTCCAACAGACACTGGGAGACAAATTTCACCTTTCAGCAGAACAATAACCTAAAACACAAGGCCAAATATACACTGGAGTTGCTTACCAAGACGACATTGAATGTTCCTGGGTGGCTTAGTTACAGTTTTGACTTAAATCGGCTTGAAAATCTATGGCAAGACTTGAAAATGGCTGTCTAGCAATGATCAACAACCAACTTGGCGTAGTTTGAATAATTTTTTTAAGAATAATGTTAAGATATTGTACAATCCAGGTGTGCAAGGCTTAGCCAGAAAGATTCACAGCTGTAATCGCTGCCAAAGGTGCTTCTAACATTTATTTACTCAGGGGTGTGAATACTTATGTAAATGAAAGATTTCTGCATATCATTTTCAAAAAACGTTTTCATTTTGGCATTGTGTGTAGGTGGGTGAGCTTTTTATATATATATATATATATATATATATATATATATATATATATATATCCATTTTTAATTCAGGCTGTAACACAACAAAATGTGGAATAAGTCAAGGGGTGTGAATACTTCCTGAAGGTCAGCTTTGTTTGCCTCTATTCTAAGGCCATACAAATTCAATTAACTATTTAACGGATTTCATTTTTTGAAAAGCGAGCAAATCTTTTTTTCCTTCTACTGTTTGTCAAATTATTCTTTAGATTCCCATGATTCGATTCACCGGGATTGAACCGTATCGCAACTACTACAGTGGCAGAGTGAATTGTTCAATTCGCCATATGAATCGTTAAAATACAGAAAAGCGCATGTAAAAAAAGAAAAAAGGGTCTAACATCATTTTTACATCCTTGTATGACGCAACTAACCACTTTACAAAATAAAATGCATTATTATATATTTTGTACAATAGAGAATCAGACAAAAATGTAGGCTCTACTCTTTGCATATTCAAGCCTGTTTCAAAATACAACACTACCCCTTTAAGGCTCTCTTGGAGGAGGGTTGGCCACCCGAGTCATTGGCCAAAAAAAGATCACATGCCAACAAAAACCTCTTGTTGGTGAACTTAACCTCTCCACTGTCACTACCCACAAAAGACTCCAGGATGTAGTCCCCAGTGGCCCTCTCCTTCCTGCAGCAGACACAGCCCTCAGCATGTCTCTCTCACACGTGACCCCTGCAGTACCACAGCATATTTATAGAGGAGGAGATCAGCCTAGCGCGTCAGCATAGGGAGGAGGTCCGGGAGATGCACTGTGCAATGAAAACTGTTGAGGAGGACGACCAGGCTCTCAGGAGAGGAAGTGCGCGGACTTGGAGATGCACTGTGCAATGAAAACTGTTGAGGAGGACGACCAGGCTCTCAGGAGAGGAAGTGCGCGGACTTGGAGATGCACTGTGCAATGAAAACTGTTGAGGAGGACAACCAGGCTCTCAGGAGAGGAACTGTCCAGCACAGACAACCCCAGCCACATGCAGGACCTGCAGAAGGAACTACATGAGCTGACGCAGGGATATCTCAGCCACCAACCAATCCGCTCTGCAAAGAGTCCCACAAAAACCCAGGACCAAGCCAACGGCTTAATCAGAACCAGGACCAAGCCAACGGCTTAATCAGAACCAGGACCAAGCCAACGGCTTAATCAGAACCCACAAATCAGACGTCACTTTATCCCTTCATCTGGTGGCCCTTCACAGAGACGAGAACAGCCAGCAACACTGCCCTCCACACCTCCCTCCCATGCTACCATACCCGGCCCATCGCAGCACAGCTCTACCAGACCCGGCTTGCCTCAACACAGCTCTACCAGACCCGGCTTGCCTCAGCACAGCTCTACTAGACCCGACTTGCCTCAACACAGCTCTACCAGACTCGGCCCAACTCAGCCCAGCTCTACACAGCACCGACCACTACCCTAGGGACTGGCAAAACACTGTCGAGGGTAGTATACCACATGATCATCTAGTGAATCTTTGTTTTCATTTCAACAATTAACTATCTGTGATGTGCTAGATGCCTTGCTTAAGATTGATGTAAAACAAAACAAAAATGACTGGAGCTGATATGCTTAAATAAGCAACAAACTCTGAACATACTCATCCGTTCATAACTGACCAAATTATGAAAGAAAAGCATTGTAATTTGAATTCCATAAAGTGAGTGTGGAAGAGGTGAAAAATAAAGGTGACAAGCCACCTGAGTCTGACAACTTGGAGGAAAATTACTGAGACTGATAACGGACTATATTAACTGACCCCAGGAAGGCAGCAGCTAATTGGGATCCGTAATCAATACAAATAAGTCTACAGGAAAGTAGGCCTGGAGGGAAGCAAAAGGCCTGGAGGGAAGCAAAAGGCCTGGAGGGAAGCAAAAGGCCTGGAGGGAAGCAAAAGTAATTCCGCTACCCAAGAATAGCAAAGCACCATTTACTGGCTCAAACAGCCGACCAATTAGTCTGCTATCAACCCTTAGTCAACTTTTGGTGAATAAATAGTGTTTGACCAATGCTATTTCACAGTAAACAAATTAACAACTGACTTTCAGCATGCTTATAGGGAAGGGCACTCAACATGTACAACTGATTGGCTGAAATAAATTGATAAGAAGCTTGTAGGAGCTGTTTTGTTAGACTTCAGTGCATCTTTTCGATCATAATCTGCTGCTGGAAAAACATTGGTGTTATGGCTTTACATCCCCTGCTATATCGTGGATCGAGAGTTACCTGTCTAACAGAACACCAAGGGTGTTCTTTAATGGAAGCTTCCAACATAATCCAGTGAGTCGGGCATTCCCCAGGGCAGCTGTCTAGGTCCCTTACTTTTTTTCAATCTTTACTAACGACATGCCACTGGCTCTGAGTAAAGCCAGTGTGTCTATGTATGCGGATGACTCAACACTATACACGTCAGCTACTACAGCGAGTGAAATCACCGCAACACTTAACAAAGAGCTGCAGTCAGTTTTAGAATGGGTGGCAAGGAATAAACTAGTACGAAGTATTTCAAAAACTTAAAGCTTTGTATTTGGGACAAACCATTCACAAAAGGAACTAATGGGGATCTATCATAAACCCCAAGAAGAGTAGCTGATTCCTTGGCAGGAACTAATGGGGATCCCTAATAAATACAAATACAGTATTTCTCTACTCAAATAAAGGGGTGTAGACCGAACTTCAACAGTCGAACAGCCAGAAGAAACACTTCCAAACACCAAAACGACCAAAAACATCACTAAATGTTGTCATAATATACAGTGCATTCGGAAAGTATTCTTCACTTTTTCCACATTTTGTTACGTTACAGCCTTATTCTATTTTTTCCTCAGTAATCTACACACAATACCCCATAATGACCAAGCAAAAACTGGTTTTTAGAAATGTTTGCAAATGTATTAGAAATAAAAAAGACGGAAATATGACATTTACATAAGTATTCAGACCCTTTACTCAGTACTTTGTTGAAGCATCTTTGGCAGCGATTACAGCCTTGAGTCTTCTTGGGTATGACGCTACAAGCTTGGCACACCTGTATTTGGGGAGTTTCTCCCATTCTTCTCTGCAGAACCTCTCAAGCTCTGTCAGGTTGGATGGGGAGTGTCGCTGCACAGCTATTTTCAGGTCTCTCCAGAGATGTTCGATCGGGTCCAAGTCTGGGCTCTGGCTGAGCCACTCAAGGACATTCAGAGACTTGTCCCAAAGCCACTCCTGCGTTGTCTTGGCTGTGTGGTTAGGGTCGTTGTCCTGTTGGAAGGTGAACCTTCGCCCCCAGTCTGAGAACCTTCTCCAGAGCGCTCATGACTTCATCAAGGATCTCTCTGTACTTTGCTCCGTTCATCTTTCCCTCGATCCTGACTAGTCTCCCAGTCCCTGCCACTGAAAAACATCCCCACAGCATGATGCTGCCACCACATGCTTCACCGTAGGGATGGTGCCAGGTTTCATCCAGACTTGACACTTGGCATTCAAGCCAATTACCTTAATGGTAATTAAGAGTCCCAAAAGTAATTAAGTAAGCTGAATGGTCCAGGTTAGGAAGTATTATGGTCCTAGATCTGTGAATGCCATGCGGCCCAAATGATGGCACCCTGTACAGGAGGTTTTTAGCTGCTACAGATCTTTTGCCAGTGTAAGCAAAGCGAAAGTCACTTTATCAAGAGTTCTCGAGCAGCGTTAGCCTGTCACGGAGTGGCCCTGTTTATACCCAGGTTTCATTGAAATAAGCTCAGAAATAGTCCTAAACAGTGGCAGGTGGAAGGGAACGATCCCTCCCAGTTTAGTGGAGGTTGACTGGATCACATCTGCCCTTCTGTCCCTCTCCCTTTCTCCCCCTCCCCCTCTCCTCCTCCTCCCCTCTCCCTCCTCCCCCTCTCCCTCCTCCCTCTCCTCTCCTCTCCCCCCCTCTCCTCTCCTCTCCCCCCTCTCCTCTCCATCTCCCCCCTCTCCTCTTCCCCCCCTCTCCTCTCCCTCTCCCCCCTCTTCTCTCCCTCTCCCCTCACTCTCCCCCCTCTCCTCTCCCTCTCCTCTCCTCTCCCCCTCTCCTCCCATCTCCCTCTCCCCTCCCTCCCCCTCTCTCCCTCTCCCCCTCTCCTCTACCTCTCCCCTCCCCTCTCCTCTCCCCCCCTTCCTCTCCCCCTCCCCCCTCTTCCCCTCTCACTCTCCCCCCTCTCCCTCCCTCTCCCTCCCTCTCCTCTCCCTCCCTCCCCTCCTCCCCTCTCCCCTCCCTCCCTCCCCCCCCTCTCCCCCCTCTCCCCTCCCTCTCCCCTCCCTCCCCCTCTCCCTCTCCCCCTCTCCTCTCCCCCCTCTCCTCTACCTCTCCCCTCCCCTCTCCTCTCCCCCCTTCCTCTCCCCCTCCCCCCTCTTCCCCTCTCACTCTCCTCCCCCCTCCCTCCCTCCCGCCCCTCCTCCCCTCTCCCCTCCCTCCCCTCCCTCCCTCCCGCCCCTCCTCCCCTCTCCCTCCTCCCCCTCTCCTCTACCTCTCCCTCTCCCCCCTCTCCCTCCTCATTTCTCTTAACAAACCATCACCAGATTCACAGTGAAGACATTACGTACCATTACTCCAAGCCACAGCTTCATACTACTAGTGAAACATAGAGAACTTGTACTGTGTACTGGTTGTTGGGGTGTGAGGGGGTACTGGTTGTTGGGGTGTGAGGGGGGTACTGGTTGTTGGGGTGTGAGGGGGTACTGGTTGTTGGTGTGTGAGGGGGTACTGGTTGTTGGGGTGTGAGGGGGTACTGGTTGTTGGTGTGTGAGGGGGGTACTGGTTGTTGGGGTGTGGGGGGGGGTACTGGTTGTTGGGGTGTGGGGGGGGTACTGGTTGTTGGGGTGTGGGGGGGTACTGGTTGTTGGGGTGTGGGGGGGGTACTGGTTGTTGGGGTGTGGGGGGGTACTGGTTGTTGGGGTGTGAGGGGGTACTGGTTGTTGGGGTGTGAGGGGGTACTGGTTGTTGGGGTGTGGGGGGGGGTACTGGTTGTTGGTGTGTGAGGGGGGTACTGGTTGTTGGTGTGTGAGGGGGTACTGGTTGTTGGGGTGTGAGGGGGTACTGGTTGTTGGGGTGTGAGGGGGTACTGGTTGTTGGGGTGTGGGGGGGGTACTGGTTGTTGGTGTGTGAGGGGGGTACTGGTTGTTGGTGTGTGAGGGGGTACTGGTTGTTGGGGTGTGAGGGGGGTACTGGTTGTTGGGGTGTGGGGGGGGTACTGGTTGTTGGGGTGTGGGGGGGGTACTGGTTGTTGGTGTGTGAGGGGGGTACTGGTTGTTGGTGTGTGAGGGGGTACTGGTTGTTGGGGTGTGAGGGGGTACTGGTTGTTGGGGTGTGAGGGGGTACTGGTTGTTGGGGTGTGGGGGGGTACTGGTTGTTGGGGTGTGGGGGGGTACTGGTTGTTGGGGTGTGGGGGGGTACTGGTTGTTGGGGTGTGAGGGGGTACTGGTTGTTGGGGTGTGGGGGGGTACTGGTTGTTGGGGTGTGGGGGGGGTACTGGTTGTTGGGGTGTGGGGGGGTACTGGTTGTTGGTGTGTGAGGGGGGTACTGGTTGTTGGGGTGTGGGGGGGGTACTGGTTGTTGGGGTGTGGGGGGGGTACTGGTTGTTGGGGTGTGGGGGGGGTACTGGTTGTTGGTGTGTGAGGGGGTACTGGTTGTTGGGGTGTGGGGGGGTACTGGTTGTTGGGGTGTGAGGGGGTACTGGTTGTTGGGGTGTGAGGGGGTACTGGTTGTTGGGGTGTGGGGGGGTACTGGTTGTTGGGGTGTGAGGGGGTACTGGTTGTTGGTGTGTGAGGGGGGTACTGGTTGTTGGGGTGTGGGGGGGTACTGGTTGTTGGGGTGTGGGGGGGGTACTGGTTGTTGGGGTGTGAGGGGGGTACTGGTTGTTGGGGTGTGAGGGGGTACTGGTTGTTGGGGTGTGGGGGGGTACTGGTTGTTGGGGTGTGAGGGGGGTACTGGTTGTTGGGGTGTGAGGGGGGTACTGGTTGTTGGGGTGTGGGGGGGTACTGGTTGTTGGGGTGTGGGGGGGGTACTGGTTGTTGGGGTGTGGGGGGGTACTGGTTGTTGGGGTGTGAGGGGGTACTGGTTGTTGGGGTGTGAGGCGTCCGTGGGGGGCTTTGGACCATTTTCTTTTTTTATTCCTCATGCCTTACTCATTGGTAGGAAGAAGTTTGGTCCAAATTGGATGTTGTGTACTATATTTATTGAATATGATCTGAATCCTATCATTTTAAATGGCCAATTTGGGTTTAATCAATTAGCTTAATTTCTCAAGAGATCAAATAATGTTTCAGGAATTCTAATCGTATCTATTAGTAACTACAGAAACGATCTCCGAACAATCTGAGATGGTGGGTGTCGAAATCCTCTTTCTAGTGCTGTTCGGAGGAGGAACGACCCCTGGAAGCCTGATGACGGCAGCTTGGTAACCTAGCTGTAATGACTAACTGCCACCCACAGAGGGCGCCACCGCACCGCACCACTAACACAGATAATCCTTTCTTTGTGGATGTATACTAGAGGTTTTTGGTTATTGGTGATGTTATCAAGCTGCCTCACTACAGAAACAGGAGATATACTCATTTTGAGCCATTCTGGTTTGAACAAGCTACTTAATAATGACGTGTGTGTGTGTGTGTGTGTGTGTGTGTGTGTGTGTGTGTGTGTGTGTGTGTGTGTGTGTGTGTGTGTGTGTGTGTGTGTGTGTGTGTGTGTGTGTGTGTGTGTGTGTGTGTCTGTGTGTGTGTAGATACTGCAGGACTGTGCGAAGGCTCGAAGGGAGGTGGATCTTCACGGTAGGGCGTCGTCCTGTTCCACTATCGTACGCATCATCGACGTCTATGAAAACCTCCACCAGGGCAGGAAGTGTCTGCTCATAGTCATGGAGTGGTGGGTACAGATACACACTAGGGGGACCACATTTAAAATAATCAAAAGGTGGGACAACAAGATGATTATGCGGGACATTCGGGAGACAGTGGTTAAAATTGTTTGGAGATGTCTGTTCTACGAAATATATTCCCAATTAAATGTATTCTCAACATTTTTTTTCCTCTGTTATGCAAAGCGCACTGAACTGACACATGATTGTTGATGACACTGATGTTCAAATGAAGGGAATTAAATAGTCTATAATGAGCACCACAGCAGCCTAAACTCAGACAGAGGTGGAACCTACTGTAGCTGCTGGTAAAGACTCAGACAGAGGTGTGTAACCTACTGTAGCTGCTGGTAAAGACTCAGACAGAGGTGTGTAGTCTACTGTAGCTGCTGGTAAAGACTCAGACAGAGGTGGAACCTACTGTAGCTGCTGGTAAAGACTCAGACAGAGGTGGGACCTACTGTAGCTGCTGGTAAAGACTCAGACAGAGGTGGTACCTACTGTAGCTGCTGGTAAAGACTCAGACAGAGGTGTGTAGCCTACTGTAGCTGCTGGTAAAGACTCAGACAGAGGTGGAACCTACTGTAGCTGCTGGTAAAGACTCAGACAGAGGTGTGTAACCTACTGTAGCTGCTGGTAAAGACTCAGACAGAGGTGTGTAGTCTACTGTAGCTGCTGGTAAAGACTCAGACAGAGGTGGAACCTACTGTAGCTGCTGGTAAAGACTCAGACAGAGGTGTGTAACCTACTGTAACTGCTGGTAAAGACTCAGACAGAGGTGTGTAGTCTACTGTAGCTGCTGGTAAAGACTCAGACAGAGGTGTGTAACCTGCTGTAGCTGCTGGTAAAGACTCAGACAGAGGTGTGTAGTCTACTGTAGCTGCTGGTAAAGACTCAGACAGAGGCGTGTAGCTGCTGGTAAAGACTCAGACAGAGGTGTGTAGTCTACTGTAGCTGCTGGTAAAGACTCAGACAGAGGTGTGTAACCTACTGTAGCTGCTGGTAAAGACTCAGACAGAGGTGTGTAACCTACTGTAGCTGCTGGTAAAGACTCAGACAGAGGTGTGTAACCTACTGTAGCTGCTGGTAAAGACTCAGACAGAGGTGTGTAACCTACTGTAGCTGCTGGTAAAGACTCAGACAGAGGTGGAACCTACTGTAGCTGCTGGTAAAGACTCAGAGGTGGAACCTACTGTAGCTGCTGGTAAAGACTCAGACAGAGGTGTGTAGCTGCTGGTAAAGACTCAGACAGAGGTGTGTAGTCTACTGTAACTGCTGGTAAAGACTCAGACAGAGGTGTGTAACCTACTGTAGCTGCTGGTAAAGACTCAGACAGAGGTGTGTAGTCCACTGTAGCTGCTGGTAAAGACTCAGACAGAGGCGTGTAGCTGCTGGTAAAGACTCAGACAGAGGTGTGTAGCCTACTGTAGCTGCTGGTAAAGACTCAGACAGAGGTGTGTAGTCTACTGTAGCTGCTGGTAAAGACTCAGACAGAGGTGTGTAGCTGCTGGTAAAGACTCAGACAGAGGTGTGTAGCCTACTGTAGCTGCTGGTAAAGACTCAGACAGAGGTGTGTAGCTGCTGGTAAAGACTCAGACAGAGGTGTGTAGCCTACTGTAGCTGCTGGTAAAGACTCAGACAGAGGTGTGTAGCTGCTGGTAAAGACTCAGACAGAGGTGTGTAACCTACTGTAGCTGCTGGTAAAGACTCAGACAGAGGTGTGTAGCTGCTGGTAAAGACTCAGACAGAGGTGTGTAACCTACTGTAGCTGCTGGTAAAGACTCAGACAGAGGTGTGTAGCTGCTGGTAAAGACTCAGACAGTTGTGTAGTCTACTGTAGCTGCTGGTAAAGACTCAGACAGAGGTGTGTAACCTACTGTAGCTGCTGGTAAAGACTCAGACAGAGGTGTGTAGCTGCTGGTAAAGACTCAGACAGAGGTTTGTAACCTACTGTAGCTGCTGGTAAAGACTCAGACAGAGGTGTGTAGCTGCTGGTAAAGACTCAGACAGAGGTGTGTAACCTACTGTGGCTGCTGGTAAAGACTCAGACAGAGGTGTGTAGCTACTGGTAAAGACTCAGACAGAGGTGTGTAACCTACTGTAGCTGCTGGTAAAGACTCAAACAGAGGTGTGTAGCTGCTGGTAAAGACTCAGACAGAGGTGTGTAACCTACTGTAGCTGCTGGTAAAGACTCAGACAAAGGCGTGTAGCTGCTGGTAAAGACTCAGACAGAGGTGTGTAGTCTACTGTAGCTGCTGGTAAAGACTCAGACAGAGGTGTGTAGCTGCTGGTAAAGACTCAGACAGAGGTGTGTAACCTACTGTAGCTGCTGGTAAAGACTCAGACAGAGGTGTGTAACCTACTGTAGCTGCTGGTAAAGACTCAGACAGAGGTGTGTAACCTACTGTAGCTGATGGTAAAGACTCAGACAGAGGTGTGTAGCTGCTAGTAAAGACTCAGACAGAGGTTTGTAACCTACTGTAGCTGCTGGTAAAGACTCAGACAGAGGTGTGTAGCTGCTGGTAAAGACTCAGACAGCGGTGTGTAACCTACTGTGGCTGCTGGTAAAGACTCAGACAGAGGTGTGTAGCTACTGGTAAAGACTCAGACAGAGGTGTGTAACCTACTGTAGCTGCTGGTAAAGACTCAAACAGAGGTGTGTAGCTGCTGGTAAAGACTCAGACAGAGGTGTGTAACCTACTGTAGCTGCTGGTAAAGACTCAGACAAAGGCGTGTAGCTGCTGGTAAAGACTCAGACAGAGGTGTGTAGTCTACTGTAGCTGCTGGTAAAGACTCAGACAGAGGTGTGTAGCTGCTGGTAAAGACTCAGACAGAGGTGTGTAACCTACTGTAGCTGCTGGTAAAGACTCAGACAGAGGTGTGTAACCTACTGTAGCTGCTGGTAAAGACTCAGACAGAGGTGGAACCTACTGTAGCTGCTGGTAAAGACTCAGACAGAGGTGGAACCTACTGTAGCTGCTGGTAAAGACTCAGACAGAGGTGTGTAGCTGCTGGTAAAGACTCAGACAGAGGTGTGTAGTCTACTGTAGCTGCTGGTAAAGACTCAGACAGAGGTGTGTAACCTACTGTAGCTGATGGTAAAGACTCAGACAGAGGTGTGTAGTCTACTGTAGCTGCTGGTAAAGACTCAGACAGAGGCGTGTAGCTGCTGGTAAAGACTCAGACAGAGGCGTGTAGCTGCTGGTAAAGACTCAGACAGAGGTGTGTAGCCTACTGTAGCTGCTGGTAAAGACTCAGACAGAGGTGTGTAGCTGCTGGTAAAGACTCAGACAGAGGTGGAACCTACTGTAGCTGCTGGTAAAGACTCAGACAGAGGTGGAACCTACTGTAGCTGCTGGTAAAGACTCAGACAGAGGTGTGTAGCTGCTGGTAAAGACTCAGACAGAGGTGTGTAGTCTACTGTAGCTGCTGGTAAAGACTCAGACAGAGGTGTGTAGCTGCTGGTAAAGACTCAGACAGAGGTGTGTAGTCTACTGTAGCTGCTGGTAAAGACTCAGACAGAGGTGTGTAGTCTACTGTAGCTGCTGGTAAAGACTCAGACAGAGGTGTGTAGTCTACTGTAGCTGCTGGTAAAGACTCAGCCAGAGGTGTGTAACCTACTGTAGCTGCTGGTAAAGACTCAGCCAGAGGTGTGTAACCTACTGTAGCTGCTGGTAAAGACTCAGACAGAGGTGTGTAGTCTACTGTAGTTGCTGGTAAAGACTCAGACAGAGGTGTGTAGCCTACTGTAGCTGCTAGTAAAGACTCAGACAGAGGTGTGTAGTCTACTGTAGCTGCTGGTAAAGACTCAGATAGAGGTGTGTAGTCTACTGTAGCTGCTGGTAAAGACTCAGCCAGAGGTGTGTAACCTACTGTAGCTGCTAGTAAAGACTCAGACAGAGGTGTGTAGTCTACTGTAGCTGCTGGTAAAGACTCTGACAGAGGTGTGTAGTCTACTGTAGCTGCTGGTAAAGACTCAGACAGAGGTGTGTAGCTGCTGGTAAAGACTCAGACAGAGGTGTGTAGCTGCTGGTAAAGACTCAGACAGAGGTGTGTAACCTACTGTAGCTGCTGGTAAAGACTCAGACAGAGGTGTGTAGTCTACTGTAGCTGCTGGTAAAGACTCAGACAGAGGTGTGTAGTCTACTGTAGCTGCTGGTAAAGACTCAGACAGAGGTGTGTAACCTACTGTAGCTGCTGGTAAAGACTCAGACAGAGGTGTGTAGTCTACTGTAGCTGCTGGTAAAGACTCAGACAGAGGTGTGTAGCTGCTGGTAAAGACTCAGACAGAGGTGTGTAACCTACTGTAGCTGCTGGTAAAGACTCAGACAGAGGTGTGTAACCTACTGTAGCTGCTGGTAAAGACTCAGACAGAGGTGTGTAGCCTACTGTAGCTGCTGGTAAAGACTCAGACAGAGGTGTGTAGCTGCTGGTAAAGACTCAGACAGAGGTGTGTAGTTGCTGGTAAAGACTCAGACAGAGGTGTGTAACCTACTGTAGCTGCTGGTAAAGACTCAGACAGAGGTGTGTAGCTGCTGGTAAAGACTCAGACAGAGGTGTGTAACCTACTGTAGCTGCTGGTAAAGACTCAGACAGAGGTGTGTAGACTACTGCAGCTGCTGGTAAAGACTCAGACAGAGGTGTGTAACCTACTGTAGCTGCTGGTAAAGACTCAGACAGAGGTGTTTAACCTACTCTAGCTGCTGGTAAAGACTCAGACAGAGGTGTGTAGCCTACTGTAGCTGCTGGTAAAGACTCAGACAGAGGTGTGTAACCTACTGTAGCTGCTGGTAAAGACTCAGACAGAGGTGTGTAACCTACTGTAGCTGCTGGTAAAGACTCAGACAGAGGTGTGTAACCTACTGTAGCTGCTGGTAAAGACTCAGACAGAGGTGTGTAACCTACTGTAGCTGCTGGTAAAGACTCAGACAGAGGTGTGTAACCTACTGTAGCTGCTGGTAAAGACTCAGACAGAGGTGTGTAACCTACTGTAGCTGCTGGTAAAGACTCAGACAGAGGTGTGTAACCTACTGTAGCTGCTGGTAAAGACTCAGACAGAGGTGTGTAACCTACTCTAGCTGCTGGTAAAGACTCAGACAGAGGTGTGTAGCTGCTGGTAAAGTCTCAGACAGAGGTGTGTAAGCCTACTGTAGCTGCTGGTAAAGACTCAGACAGAGGTGTGTAACCTACTGTAGCTGCTGGTAAAGACTCAGACAGAGGTGTGTAACCTACTGTAGCTGCTGGTAAAGACTCAGACAGAGGTGTGTAACCTACTGTAGCTGCTGGTAAAGACTCAGACAGAGGTGTGTAACCTACTGTAGCTGCTGGTAAAGACTCAGACAGAGGTGTGTAGCTGCTGGTAAAGACTCAGACAGAGGTGTGTAGCCTACTGTAGCTGCTGGTAAAGACTCAGACAGAGGTGTGTAGACTACTGTAGCTGCTGGTAAAGACTCAGACAGAGGTGTGTAACCTACTGTAGCTGCTGGTAAAGACTCAGACAGAGGTGTGTAGCCTACTGTAGCTGCTGGTAAAGACTCAGACAGAGGTGTGTAGACCTACTGTAGCTGCTGGTAAAGACTCAGACAGAGGTGTGTAGCCTACTGTAGCTGCTGGTAAAGACTCAGACAGAGGTGTGTAACCTACTGTAGCTGCTGGTAAAGACTCAGACAGAGGTGTGTAGCCTACTGTAGCTGCTGGTAAAGACTCAGACAGAGGTGAGTAGTCTACTGTAGCTGCTGGTAAAGACTCAGACAGAGGTGTGTAACCTACTGTAGCTGCTGGTAAAGACTCAGACAGAGGTGTGTAACCTACTGTAGCTGCTGGTAAAGACTCAGACAGAGGTGTGTAACCTACTGTAGCTGCTGGTAAAGACTCAGACAGAGGTGTGTAACCTACTGTAGCTGCTGGTAAAGACTCAGACAGAGGTGTGTAACCTACTGTAGCTGCTGGTAAAGACTCAGACAGAGGTTGTAACCTACTGTAGCTGCTGTAAAGACTCAGACAGAGGTGTGTAGCTGCTGGTAAAGACTCAAGACAGAGGTGTGTAACCTACTGTAGCTGACTGGTAAAGACTCAGACAGAGGTGTGTAGACCTACTGTAGCTGCTGGTAAAGACTCAGACAGAGGTGTGTAGCTACTGTAGCTGCTGTAAAGACTCAGACAGAGGTGTGAAACCTACTGTAGCTGCTGGTAAAGACTCAGACAGAGGTGTGTAACGTACTGTAGCTGCTGTAAAGACTCAGACAGAGGTGTGTAACCTACTGTAGCTGCTGGTAAAGACTCAGACAGAGGTGTGTAACCTACTGTAGCTGCTGGTAAAGACTCAGACAGAGGTGTGTAGTTGCTGGTAAAGACTCAGACAGAGGTGTGTAGCCTACTGCAGCTGCTGGTAAAGACTCAGACAGAGGTGTGTAGTTGCTGGTAAAGACTCAGACAGAGGTGTGTAGGCTACTGTAGCTGCTGGTAAAGACTCAGACAGAGGTGTGTAGCTGCTGGTAAAGACTCAGACAGAGGTGTGTAACCTACTGTAGCTGCTGGTAAAGACTCAGACAGAGGTGTGTAGCTGCTGGTAAAGACTCAGACAGAGGTGTGTAACCTACTGTAGCTGCTGGTAAAGACTCAGACAGAGGTGTGTAGCTGCTGGTAAAGACTCAGACAGAGGTTGTGTAGTCTACTGTAGCTGCTGGTAAAGACTCAGACAGAGTGTGTAACCTACTGTAGCTGCTGGTAAAGACTCAGACAGAGGTGTGTAGCTGCTGGTAAAGACTCAGACAGAGGTTGTGTAACCTACTGTAGCTGCTGGTAAAGACTCAGACAGAGGTTGTAGCTGCTGGTAAAGACTCAGACAGAGGTGTGTAACCTACTGTGCTGCTGGTAAAGACTCAGAAACAGAGGTGTGTAGCTGCTGGTAAAGACTCAGACAGAGGTGTGTAACCTACTGTAGCTGCTGGTAAAGACTCAAACAGAGGTGTGTAGCTGCTGGTAAAGACTCAGACAGAGGTGTGTAACCTACTGTAGCTGCTGGTAAAGACTCAGACAAAGGCGTGTAGCTGCTGGTAAAGACTCAGACAGAGGTGTGTAGTCTACTGTAGCTGCTGGTAAAGACTCAGACAGAGGTGTGTAGCTGCTGGTAAAGACTCAGACAGAGGTGTGTAACCTACTGTAGCTGCTGGTAAAGACTCAGACAGAGGTGTGTAACCTACTGTAGCTGCTGGTAAAGACTCAGACAGAGGTGTGTAACCTACTGTAGCTGATGGTAAAGACTCAGACAGAGGTGTGTAGCTGCTAGTAAAGACTCAGACAGAGGTTTGTAACCTACTGTAGCTGCTGGTAAAGACTCAGACAGAGGTGTGTAGCTGCTGGTAAAGACTCAGACAGAGGTGTGTAACCTACTGTGGCTGCTGGTAAAGACTCAGACAGAGGTGTGTAGCTACTGGTAAAGACTCAGACAGAGGTGTGTAACCTACTGTAGCTGCTGGTAAAGACTCAAACAGAGGTGTGTAGCTGCTGGTAAAGACTCAGACAGAGGTGTGTAACCTACTGTAGCTGCTGGTAAAGACTCAGACAAAGGCGTGTAGCTGCTGGTAAAGACTCAGACAGAGGTGTGTAGTCTACTGTAGCTGCTGGTAAAGACTCAGACAGAGGTGTGTAGCTGCTGGTAAAGACTCAGACAGAGGTGTGTAACCTACTGTAGCTGCTGGTAAAGACTCAGACAGAGGTGTGTAACCTACTGTAGCTGCTGGTAAAGACTCAGACAGAGGTGGAACCTACTGTAGCTGCTGGTAAAGACTCAGACAGAGGTGGAACCTACTGTAGCTGCTGGTAAAGACTCAGACAGAGGTGTGTAGCTGCTGGTAAAGACTCAGACAGAGGTGTGTAGTCTACTGTAGCTGCTGGTAAAGACTCAGACAGAGGTGTGTAACCTACTGTAGCTGATGGTAAAGACTCAGACAGAGGTGTGTAGTCTACTGTAGCTGCTGGTAAAGACTCAGACAGAGGCGTGTAGCTGCTGGTAAAGACTCAGACAGAGGTGTGTAGCCTACTGTAGCTGCTGGTAAAGACTCAGACAGAGGTGTGTAGTCTACTGTAGCTGCTGGTAAAGACTCAGAGGCGTGTAGCTGCTGGTAAAGACTCAGACAGAGGCGTGTAGCTGCTGGTAAAGACTCAGACAGAGGTGTGTAGCCTACTGTAGCTGCTGGTAAAGACTCAGACAGAGGTGTGTAGCTGCTGGTAAAGACTCAGATAGAGGTGTGTAGCCTACTGTAGCTGCTGGTAAAGACTCAGACAGAGGTGTGTAGCTGCTGGTAAAGACTCAGACAGAGGTGTGTAGCCTACTGTAGCTGCTGGTAAAGACTCAGACAGAGGTGTGTAGCTGCTGGTAAAGACTCAGACAGAGGTGTGTAACCTACTGTAGCTGCTGGTAAAGACTCAGACAGAGGTGTGTAGCTGCTGGTAAAGACTCAGACAGAGGTGTGTAGTCTACTGTAGCTGCTGGTAAAGACTCAGACAGAGGTGTGTAACCTACTGTAGCTGCTGGTAAAGACTCAGACAGAGGTGTGTAGCTGCTGGTAAAGACTCAGACAGAGGTGTGTAACCTACTGTAGCTGCTGGTAAAGACTCAGACAGAGGTGTGTAGTCTACTGTAGCTGCTGGTAAAGACTCAGACAGAGGTGTGTAGTCTACTGTAGCTGCTGGTAAAGACTCAGCCAGAGGTGTGTAACCTACTGTAGCTGCTGGTAAAGACTCAGCCAGAGGTGTGTAACCTACTGTAGCTGCTGGTAAAGACTCAGACAGAGGTGTGTAGTCTACTGTAGTTGCTGGTAAAGACTCAGACAGAGGTGTGTAGCCTACTGTAGCTGCTAGTAAAGACTCAGACAGAGGTGTGTAGTCTACTGTAGCTGCTGGTAAAGACTCAGATAGAGGTGTGTAGTCTACTGTAGCTGCTGGTAAAGACTCAGCCAGAGGTGTGTAACCTACTGTAGCTGCTAGTAAAGACTCAGACAGAGGTGTGTAGTCTACTGTAGCTGCTGGTAAAGACTCTGACAGAGGTGTGTAGTCTACTGTAGCTGCTGGTAAAGACTCAGACAGAGGCGTGTAGCTGCTGGTAAAGACTCAGACAGAGGTGTGTAGCTGCTGGTAAAGACTCAGAGGTGTGTAACCTACTGTAGCTGCTGGTAAAGACTCAGACAGAGGTGTGTAGTCTACTGTAGCTGCTGGTAAAAACTCAGACAGAGGTGTGTAGTCTACTGTAGCTGCTGGTAAAGACTCAGACAGAGGTGTGTAACCTACTGTAGCTGCTGGTAAAGACTCAGACAGAGGTGTGTAGTCTACTGTAGCTGCTGGTAAAGACTCAGACAGAGGCGTGTAGCTGCTGGTAAAGACTCAGACAGAGGTGTGTAACCTACTGTAGCTGCTGGTAAAGACTCAGACAGAGGTGTGTAACCTACTGTAGCTGCTGGTAAAGACTCAGACAGAGGTGTGTAACCTACTGTAGCTGCTGGTAAAGACTCAGACAGAGGCGTGTAGCTGCTGGTAAAGACTCAGACAGAGGCGTGTAGCTGCTGGTAAAGACTCAGACAGAGGTGTGTAACCTACTGTAGCTGCTGGTAAAGACTCAGACAGAGGTGTGTAACCTACTGTAGCTGCTGGTAAAGACTCAGACAGAGGTGTGTAGACTACTGTAGCTGCTGGTAAAGACTCAGACAGAGGTGGAACCTACTGTAGCTGCTGGTAAAGACTCAGACAGAGGTGTGTAACCTACTGTAGCTGCTGGTAAAGACTCAGACAGAGGTGTGTACCTACTGTAGCTGCTGGTAAAGACTCAGACAGAGGTGTGTAACCTACTGTAGCTGCTGGTAAAGACTCAGACAGAGGTGTGTAACCTACTGTAGCTGCTGGTAAAGACTCAGACAGAGGTGTGTAGCTGCTGGTAAAGACTCAGACAGAGGTGTGTAGTCTACTGTGGCTGCTGGTAAAGACTCAGACAGAGGTGTGTAGCCTACTGTAGCTGCTGGTAAAGACTCAGACAGAGGTGGAACCTACTGTAGCTGCTGGTAAAGACTCAGACAGAGGTGTGTAGCCTACTGTAGCTGCTGGTAAAGACTCAGACAGAGGTGTGTAGTCTACTGTAGCTGCTGGTAAAGACTCAGACAGAGGTGTGTAGTCTACTGTAGCTGCTGGTAAAGACTCAGACAGAGGCGTGTAGCTGCTGGTAAAGACTCAGACAGAGGTGTGTAGCCTACTGTAGCTGCTGGTAAAGACTCAGACAGAGGTGTGTAGTCTACTGTAGCTGCTGGTAAAGACTCAGACAGAGGTGTGTAACCTACTGTAGCTGCTGGTAAAGACTCAGACAGAGGTGTGTAACCTACTGTAGCTGCTGGTAAAGACTCAGACAGAGGTGTGTAACCTACTGTAGCTGCTGGTAAAGACTCAGACAGAGGTGTGTAGCTGCTGGTAAAGACTCAGACAGAGGTGTGTAGCCTACTGTAGCTGCTGGTAAAGACTCAGACAGAGGTGTGTAACCTACTGTAGCTGCTGGTAAAGACTCAGACAGAGGTGTGTAACCTACTGTAGCTGCTGGTAAAGACTCAGACAGAGGTGTGTAACCTACTGTAGCTGCTGGTAAAGACTCAGACAGAGGTGTGTAACCTACTGTAGCTGCTGGTAAAGACTCAGACAGAGGTGTGTAACCTACTGTAGCTGCTGGTAAAGACTCAGACAGAGGTGTGTAGCTGCTGGTAAAGACTCAGACAGAGGTGTGTAACCTACTGTAGCTGCTGGTAAAGACTCAGACAGAGGTGTGTAAGCTACTGTAGCTGCTGGTAAAGACTCAGACAGAGGTGTGTAGACCTACTGCAGCTGCTGGTAAAGACTCAGACAGAGGTGTGTAACCTACTGTAGCTGCTGGTAAAGACTCAGACAGAGGTGTGTAACCTACTGTAGCTGCTGGTAAAGACTCAGGCAGAGGTGTGTAACAACTGTAGCTGCTGGTAAAGACTCAGACAGAGGTGTGTAACCTACTGTAGCTGCTGGTAAAGACTCAGACAGAGGTGTGTAACCTACTGTAGCTGCTGGTAAAGACTCAGACAGAGGTGTGTAGTTGCTGGTAAAGACTCAGACAGAGGTGTGTAACCTACTGTAGCTGCTGGTAAAGACTCAGACAGAGGTGTGTAACCTACTGTAGCTGCTGGTAAAGACTCAGACAGAGGTGTGTAACCTACTGTAGCTGCTGGTAAAGACTCAGACAGAGGTGTAGACTACTGCAGCTGCTGGTAAAGACTCAGACAGAGGTGTGTAACCTACTGTAGCTGCTGGTAAAGACTCAGACAGAGGTGTGTAACCTACTGTAGCTGCTGGTAAAGACTAAGACAGAGGTGTGTAGCTGCTGGTAAAGACTCAGACAGAGGTGTGTAACCTACTGTAGCTGCTGGTAAAGACTCAGACAGAGGTGTGTAACCTACTGTAGCTGCTGGTAAAGACTCAAACAGAGGAGTGTAAGCTACTGTAGCTGCTGGTAAAGACTCAGACAGAGGTGTGTAACCTAATGTAGCTGCTGGTAAAGACTCAGACAGAGGTGTGTAACCTACTGTAGCTGCTGGTAAAGACTCAGACAGAGGTGTGTAGCTACTGTAGCTGCTGTAAAGACTCAGACAGAGGTGTGTAGCTGCTGGTAAGACTCAGACAGAGGTGTGTAACCTACTGTAGCTGCTGGTAAAGACTCAGACAGAGGTGTGTAGCTGCTGGTAAAGACTCAGACAGAGGTGTGTAACCTACTGTAGCTGCTGGTAAAGACTCAGACAGAGGTGTGTAACCTACTGTAGCTGCTGGTAAAGACTCAGACAGAGGTGTGTAACCTACTGTAGCTGCTGGTAAAGACTCAGACAGAGGTGTGTATACCTACTGCTAGCTGCTGGTAAAGACTCAGACAGAGGTGTGTAGCTGCTGGTAAAGACTCAGACAGAGGTGTGTAACCTACTGTAGCTGCTGGTAAAGACTCAGACAGAGGTGTTGTAGCTGCTGGTAAAGACTCAGACAGAGGTGTGTAACCTACTGTAGCTGCTGGTAAAGACTCAGACAGAGGTGTGTAACCTACTGTAGCTGCTGGTAAAGACTCAGACAGAGGTGTGTAACCTACTGTAGCTGCTGGTAAAGACTCAGACAGAGGTGTGTAACCTACTGTAGCTGCTGGTAAAGACTCAGACAGAGGTGTGTAACCTACTGTAGCTGCTGGTAAAGACTCAGACAGAGGTGTGAACCTACTGTAGCTGCTGGTAAAGACTCAGACAGAGGTGTGTAACCTACTGTAGCTGCTGGTAAAGACTCAGACAGAGGTGTGTAACCTACTGTAGCTGCTGGTAAAGACTCAGACAGAGGTATGTAACCTACTGTAGCTGCTGGTAAAGACTCAGACAGAGGTGTGTAGTGTACTGTAGCTGCTGTAAAGACTCAGACAGAGGTGTGTAACCTACTGTAGCTGCTGGTAAAGACTCAGACAGAGGTGTGTAACCTACTGTAGCTGCTGGTAAAGACTCAGACAGAGGTGTGTACCTACTGTAGCTGCTGGTAAAGACTCAGACAGAGGTGTGTAGACCACTGCAGCTGCTGGTAAAGACTCAGACAGAGGTGTGTAACCTACTGTAGCTGCTGGTAAAGACTCAGACAGAGGTGTGTAACCTACTGTAGCTGCTGGTAAAGACTCAGACAGAGGTGTGTAACCTACTGTAGCTGCTGGTAAAGACTCAGACAGAGGTGTGTAGCTGCTGGTAAAGACTCAGACAGAGGTGTGTAGTCCTACTGTAGCTGCTGGTAAAGACTCAGACAGAGGTGTGTCTACTGTAGCTGCTGGTAAAGACTCAGACAGAGGTGTGTAACCTACTGTAGCTGCTGGTAAAGACTCAGACAGAGGTGTGTAACCTACTGTAGCTGCTGGTAAAGACTCAGACAGAGGTGTGTAACCTACTGTAGCTGCTGGTAAAGACTCAGACAGAGGTGTGTAACCTACTGTAGCTGCTGGTAAAGACTCAGACAGAGGTGTGTAACCTACTGTAGCTGCTGGTAAAGACTCAGACAGAGGTGTGTAACCTACTGTAGCTGCTGGTAAAGACTCAGACAGAGGTGTGTAACCTACTGTAGCTGCTGGTAAAGACTCAGACAGAGGTGTGTAACCTACTGTAGCTGCTGGTAAAGACTCAGACAGAGGTGTGTAGCTGCTGGTAAAGACTCAGACAGAGGTGTGTAACAACTGTAGCTGCTGGTAAAGACTCAGACAGAGGTGTGTAACCTACTGTAGCTGCTGGTAAAGACTCAGACAGAGGTGTGTAACCTACTGTAGCTGCTGGTAAAGACTCAGACAGAGGTGTGTAACCTACTGTAGCTGCTGGTAAAGACTCAGACAGAGGTGTGTAACCTACTGTAGCTGCTGGTAAAGACTCAGACAGAGGTGTGTAACCTACTGTAGCTGCTGGTAAAGACTCAGACAGAGGTGTGTAGCTGCTGGTAAAGACTCAGACAGAGGTGTGAACCTACTGTAGCTGCTGGTAAAGACTCAGACAGACGGTGTGTAGCTGCTGGTAAAGACTCAGACAGAGGTGTGGTAGACCTACTGTAACTGCTGGTAAAGACTCAGACAGAGGTGTGTAACCTACTGTAGCTGCTGGTAAAGACTCAGACAGAGGTGTGTAGTCCTACTGTAGCTGCTGGTAAAGACTCAGACAGAGGTGTGTAACCTTACTGTAGCTGCTGGTTAAAGACTCAGACAGAGGTGTGTAGCCTACTGTAGCTGCTGGTAAAGACTCAGACAGAGGTGTGTAACCTACTGTAGCTGATGGTAAAGACTCAGACAGAGTGTGTAGCTGCTGGTAAAGACACAGACAGAGGTGTGTAAGCCTACTGTAGCTGTGGTAAAGACTCAGACAGAGTGTGTAGCTGCTGGTTAAAGACTCAGACAGAGGGTGTGTAACCTACTGTAGCTGCTGGTAAAGACTAAGACAGAGGTGTGTAGCTGCTGGTAAAGACTCAGACAGAGGTGTGTAACCTACTGTAGCTGCTGGTAAAGACTCAGACAGAGGTGTGTAGCTGCTGGTAAAGACTCAGACAGAGGTGTGTAACCTACTGTAGCTGCTGGTAAAGACTCAGACAGAGGTGTGTAGCTGCTGTAAAGACTCAGACAGAGGTGTGTAGTAACCTACTGTAGCTGCTGTTAAAGTCTCAGACAGAGGTGTGTAGCTGCTGGTAAAGACTCAGACAGAGGTGTGTAACCTACTGTAGCTGCTGGTAAAGACTCAGACAGAGGTGTGTACTACTGTATCTGTAAAGACTCAGACAGAGGTGTGTAACCTACTGTAGCTGCTGGTAAAGACTCAGACAGAGGTGTGTAGCTGCTGGTAAAGACTCAGACAGAGGTGTGTAACCTACTGTAGCTGCTGGTAAAGACTCAGACAGAGGTGTGTAGCTGCTGGTAAAGACTCAGACAGAGGTGTGTAACCTACTGCTAGCTGCTGGTAAAGACTCAGACAGAGTGTGTAACCTACTGTAGCTGCTGGTTAAAGACTCAGACAGAGGTGTGTAGCTGTAGCTGCTGTAAAGACTCAGACAGAGGATGTGTAACCTACTGTAGCTGCTGGTAAAGACTCAGACAGAGGTGTGTAACCTACTGTAGCTGCTGGTAAAGACTCAGACAGAGGTGTGTAACTTACTCTAGCTGCTGGTAAAGACTCAGACAGAGGTGTGTAGTTGATGGTAAAGACTCAGACAGAGGTGTGTAGGCTACTGCAGCTGCTGGTAAAGACTCAGACAGAGGTGTGTAACCTACTGTAGCTGCTGTTAAAGACTCAGACAGAGGTGTGTAACCTACTGTAGCTGCTGGTAAAGACTCAGACAGAGGTGTGTAACCTACTCTAGCTGCTGGGTAAGACTAAGACAGAGGTGTGTAGCTGCTGGTAAAGACTCAGACAGAGGTGTGTAACCTACTGTAGCTGCTGGTAAAGACTCAGACAGAGGTGTGTAACCTACTGTAGCTGCTGGTAAAGACTCAGACAGAGGTGTGTAACCTACTGTAGCTGCTGGTAAAGACTCAGACAGAGTGTGTAGACCTACTGTAGCTGCTGGTAAAGACTCAGACAGAGGTGTGTAACCTACTGTAGCTGCTGGTAAAGACTCAGACAGAGGTGTGTAACCTACTGTAGCTGCTGGTAAAGACTCAGACAGAGGTGTGTAGCTGCTGGTAAAGACTCAGACAGAGGTGTGTAGCTGCTGGTAAAGACTCAGACAGAGGTGTGTAACCTACTGTAGCTGCTGGTAAAGACTCAGACAGAGGTGTGTAACCTACTGTAGCTGCTGGTAAAGACTCAGACAGAGGTGTGTAACCTACTGTAGCTGCTGGTAAAGACTCAGACAGAGGTGTGTAACCTACTGTAGCTGCTGGTAAAGACTCAGACAGAGGTGTGTAGACCTACTGTAGCTGCTGGTAAAGACTCAGACAGAGGTGTGTAGCTGCTGGTAAAGACTCAGACAGAGGTGTGTATCCTACTGTAGCTGCTGGTAAAGACTCAGACAGAGGTGTGTAGCTGCTGGTAAAGACTCAGACAGAGTGTGTAACCTACTGTAGCTGCTGGTAAAGACTCAGACAGAGGTGTGTAGCTGCTGGTAAAGACTCAGACAGAGGTGTGTAGTCCTGCTGTAGCTGCTGGTAAAGACTCAGACAGAGGTGTGTAACCTACTGTAGCTGCTGGTAAAGACTCAGACAGAGGTGTGTAACCTACTGTAGCTGCTGGTAAAGACTCAGACAGAGGTGTGTAGCTGCTGGTAAAGACTCAGACAGAGGTGTGTAACCTACTGTAGCTGCTGGTAAAGACTCAGACAGAGGTGTGTAGCTGCTGGTAAAGACTCAGACAGAGGTGTGTAACCTACTGTAGCTGCTGGTAAAGACTCAGACAGAGGTGTGTAGCTGCTGGTAAAGACTCAGACAGAGGTTGTGTAACCTACTGTAGCTGCTGGTAAAGACTCAGACAGAGGTGTGTAGCTGCTGGTAAAGACTCAGACAGAGGTGTGTAACCTACTGTAGCTGCTGGTAAAGACTCAGACAGAGGTGTGTAACCTACTGTAGCTGCTGGTAAAGACTCAGACAGAGGTGTGTAACCTACTGTAGCTGCTGGTAAAGACTCAGACAGAGGTGTGTAGCTGCTGGTAAAGACTCAGACAGAGGTGTGTAACCTACTGTAGCTGCTGGTAAAGACTCAGACAGAGGAGTGTAAGCTACTGTAGCTGCTGGTAAAGACTCAGACAGAGGTGTGTAACCTAATGTAGCTGCTGGTAAAGACTCAGACAGAGGTGTGTAACCTACTGTAGCTGCTGGTAAAGACTCAGACAGAGGTGTGTACCCTACTGTAGCTGCTGGTAAAGACTCAGACAGAGGTGTGTAGACTACTGCAGCTGCTGGTAAAGACTCAGACAGAGGTGTTTAACCTACTGTAGCTGCTGGTAAAGACTCAGACAGAGGGTGTAGTCTACTGTAGCTGCTGGTAAAGACTCAGACAGGTGTGTAGTCTACTCTAGCTGCTGGTAAAGACTCAGACAGAGGTGTGTAACCTACTGTAGCTGATGGTAAAGACTCAGACAGAGGTGTGTAGACTACTGCAGCTGCTGGTAAAGACTCAGACAGAGGTGTTTAACCTACTGTAGCTGCTGGTAAAGACTCAGACAGAGGTGTGTAACCTACGTAGCTGCTGGTAAAGACTCAGACAGAGGTGTGTAGACCTACTGTAGCTGCTGGTAAAGACTAGACAGAGGTGTGTAGTCACTGTAGCTGCTGGTAAAGACTCAGACAGAGGTGTGTAACCTACTGTAGCTGCTGGTAAAGACTCAGACAGAGGTGTGTAGTCCTACTGTAGCTGCTGTAAAGACTCAGACAGAGGTGTGTAACCTACTGTAGCTGCTGGTAAAGACTCAGACAGAGGTGTGTAGTCTACTGTAGCTGCTGTAAAGACTCAGACAGAGGGTGTGTAACCTACTGTAGCTGCTGGGTAAAGACTCAGACAGAGGTGTGTAGCTGCTGGTAAAGACTCAGACAGAGGTGTGTAACCTACTGTAGCTGCTGGTAAAGACTCAGACAGAGGTGTGTAGCTGCTGGTAAAGACTCAGACAGAGGTGTGTAACCTACTTGTTGGCTGCTGGTAAAGGACTCAGACAGAGGTGTCTAGCTACTGTAGCAGCTGTAAAGACTCAGGACAGAGGTGTGGAACCTACTGTACTGCTGGTAAAGACTTCAGACAGAGGTGTGTAACCTACTGTAGCTGCTGGTAAAGACTCAGACAGAGGTGTGTAACATACTGTAGGCTGCTGGTAAAGACTCAGACAGAGGTGTTGTAGCTGCTGGTAAAGACTCAGACAGGTGTGGGAACCTACTGTAGCTGCTGGTAAAGACTCAGGACAGGGAGGTGTGTAACCTACTGTAGCTGCTGGTAAAGACTCAGACAGAGGTGTGTAGTCTACTGTAGCTGCTGGTAAAGACTCAGACAGAGGTGTGTAGTCTACTGGTAAAGACTCAGACAGAGGTGTGTAACCTACTGTAGCTGCTGGTAAAGACTCAGACAGAGGTGTGTAGCTGCTGGTAAAGACTCAGACAGAGGTGTGTAACCTACTGTAGCTGCTGGTAAAGACTCAGACAGAGGTGTGTAACCTACTGTAGCTGCTGGTAAAGACTCAGACAGAGGTGTGTAACCTACTGTAGCTGCTGGTAAAGACTCAGACAGAGGTGTGTAGTCTACTGTAGCTGCTGGTAAAGACTCAGACAGAGGTGTGTAACCTACTGTAGCTGCTGGTAAAGACTCAGACAGAGGTGTGTAACCTACTGTAGCTGCTGGTAAAGACTCAGACAGAGTGTGTAACCTACTGTAGCTGCTGGTAAAGACTCAGACAGAGGTGTGTAACCTACTGTGGCTGCTGGTAAAGACTCAGACAGAGGATGTGTAACCTACTGTAGCTGCTGGTAAAGACTCAGACAGAGGTGTGTAGTCTACTGTAGCTGCTGGTAAAGACTCAGACAGAGGTGTGTAACCTACTGTAGCTGCTGGTAAAGACTCAGACAGAGGTGTGTAAGTCCTACTGTAGCTGCTGGTAAAGACTCAGACAGAGGTGAGTCTAACCTACTGTAGCTGCTGGTAAAGACTCAGACAGAGGTGTGTAACCTACTGTAGCTGCTGGTAAAGACTCAGACAGAGGTGTGTAGTCTACTGTAGCTGCTGGTAAAGACTCAGACAGAGGTGTGTAACCTACTGTAGCTGCTGGTAAAGACTCAGACAGAGTGTGTAACCTACTGTAGCTGCTGTAAAGACTCAGACAGAGGTGTGTAGTCCTACTGTAGCTGCTGGTAAAGACTCAGAGGTGTGTAGTCCTACTGTAGCTGCTGGTAAAGACTCAGACAGAGTGTGTAACTACTGTAGCTGCTGGTAAAAGACTCAGACAGAGGTGTGTAACCTCTACTGTAGCTGCTGGTAAAGACTCAGACAGAGGTGTGTAACCTACTGTAGCTGCTGGTAAAGACTCAGGCAGAGGTGTGTAACAACTGTAGCTGCTGGTAAAGACTCAGACAGAGGTGTGTAACCTACTGTAGCTGCTGGTAAAGACTCAGACAGAGGTGTGTAGTTGCTGGTAAAGACTCAGACAGAGGTGTGTAACCTACTGTAGCTGCTGGTAAAGACTCAGACAGAGGTGTGTAACCTACTGTAGCTGCTGGTAAAGACTCAGACAGAGGTGTGTAACCTACTGTAGCTGCTGGTAAAGACTCAGACAGAGGTGTGTAACCTACTGTAGCTGCTGGTAAAGACTCAGACAGAGGTGTGTAACCTACTGTAGCTGCTGGTAAAGACTCAGACAGAGGTGTGTAACCTACTGTAGCTGCTGGTAAAGACTCAGACAGAGGTGTGTAACCTACTGTAGCTGCTGGTAAAGACTCAGACAGAGGTGTGTAGCTGCTGGTAAAGACTCAGACAGAGGTGTGTAACCTACTGTAGCTGCTGGTAAAGACTCAGACAGAGGTGTGTAACCTACTGTAGCTGCTGGTAAAGACTCAGACAGAGGTGTGTAACCTACTGTAGCTGCTGGTAAAGACTCAGACAGAGGTGTGTAACCTACTGTAGCTGCTGGTAAAGACTCAGACAGAGGTGTGTAACCTACTGTAGCTGCTGGTAAAGACTCAGACAGAGGTGTGTAACCTACTGTAGCTGCTGGTAAAGACTCAGACAGAGGTGTGTAACCTACTGTAGCTGCTGGTAAAGACTCAGACAGAGGTGTGTAACCTACTGTAGCTGCTGGTAAAGACTCAGACAGAGGTGTGTAACCTACTGTAGCTGCTGGTAAAGACTCAGACAGAGGTGTGAAACCTACTGTAGCTGCTGGTAAAGACTCAGACAGAGGTGTGTAACCTACTGTAGCTGCTGGTAAAGACTCAGACAGAGTGTGTAACCTACTGTAGCTGCTGGTAAAGACTCAGACAGAGGTGTGTAGACCTACTCGAGCTGCTGGTAAAGACTCAGACAGAGGTGTGTAACCTACTGTAGCTGCTGGTAAAGACTCAGACAGAGGTGTGTAACTACTGTAGCTGCTGGTAAAGACTCAGACAGAGGTGTGTAGACCTACTGCAGCGCTGGTAAAGACTCAGACAGAGGTGTGTAACCTACTGTAGCTGCTGGTAAAGACTCAGACAGAGGTGTGTAACCTACTGTAGCTGCTGGTAAAGACTCAGACAGAGGTGTGTAACCTACTGTAGCTGCTGGTAAAGACTCAGACAGAGGTGTGTAGTTGCTGGTAAAGACTCAGACAGAGGTGTGTAGCCTACTGCAGCTGCTGGTAAAGACTCAGACAGAGGTGTGTAACCTACTGTAGCTGCTGGTAAAGACTCAGACAGAGGTGTGTAGCCTACTGTAGCTGCTGGTAAAGACTCAGACAGAGGTGTGTAACCTACTGTAGCTGCTGGTAAAGACTCAGACAGAGGTGTGTAACCTACTGTAGCTGCTGGTAAAGACTCAGACAGAGGTGTGTAACATACTGTAGCTGCTGGTAAGACTCAGACAGAGGTGTGTAACCTACTGTAGCTGCTGTAAAGACTCAGACAGAGGTGTGTAACCTACTGTAGCTGCTGGTAAAGACTCAGACAGAGGTGTGTAGTTGCTGGTAAAGACTCAGACAGAGGTGTGTAACCTACTGTAGCTGCTGGTAAAGACTCAGACAGAGGTGTGTAACCTACTGTAGCTGCTGGTAAAGACTCAGACAGAGGTGTGTAACCTACTGTAGCTGCTGGTAAAGACTCAGACAGAGGTGTGAACCTACTGTAGCTGCTGGTAAAGACTCAGACAGAGGTGTGTAACCTACTGTAGCTGCTGGTAAAGACTCAGACAGAGGTGTGTAACTACTGTAGCTGCTGGTAAAGACTCAGACAGAGGTGTGTAACCTACTGTAGCTGCTGGTAAAGACTCAGACAGAGGTGTGAACCTACTAGTAGCTGCTGGTAAAGACTCAGACAGAGGTGTGTAAGCTGCTGGTAAAGACTCAGACAGAGGTGTGTAACCTACTGTAGCTGCTGGTAAAGACTCAGACAGAGGTGTGTAACCTACTGTAGCTGCTGGTAAAGACTCAGACAGAGGTGTGTAGACCACTGCAGCTGCTGGTAAAGACTCAGACAGAGGTGTGTAACCTACTGTAGCTGCTGGTAAAGACTCAGACAGAGGTGTGTAACCTACTGTAGCTGCTGGTAAAGACTCAGACAGAGGTGTGTAACCTACTGTAGCTGCTGGTAAAGACTCAGACAGAGGTGTGTAACCTACTGTAGCTGCTGGTAAAGACTCAGACAGAGGTGTGTAGTTGCTGGTAAAGACTCAGACAGAGGTGTGTAGTTGCTGGTAAAGACTCAGACAGAGGTGTGTACCTACTGTAGCTGCTGGTAAAGACTCAGACAGAGGTGTGTAACCTACTCTAGCTGCTGGTAAAGACTCAGACAGAGGTGTGTAGCTTGCTGGTAAAGACTCAGACAGAGGTGTGTAACCTACTGTAGCTGCTGGTAAAGACTCAGACAGAGGTGTGTAGTTGCTGGTAAAGACTCAGACAGAGGTGTGTAACCTACTGTAGCTGCTGGTAAAGACTCAGACAGAGGTGTGTAACCTACTGTAGCTGCTGGTAAAGACTCAGACAGAGGTGTGTAACCTACTGTAGCTGCTGGTAAAGACTCAGACAGAGGTGTGTAGCTGCTGGTAAAGACTCAGACAGAGGTGTGTAACCTACTGTAGCTGCTGGTAAAGACTCAGACAGAGGTGTGTAGCTACTTGCTGCTGGTAAAGACTCAGACAGAGGTGTGTAACTACTGTAGCTGCTGGTAAAGACTCAGACAGAGGTGTGTAACCTACTGTAGCTGCTGGTAAAGACTCAGACAGAGGTGTGTAACCTACTGTAGCTGCTGGTAAAGACTCAGACAGAGGTGTGTAGTTGCTGGTAAAGACTCAGACAGAGGTGTGTAACCTACTGTAGCTGCTGGTAAAGACTCAGACAGAGGTGTGTAACCTACTTGTAGCTGCTGGTAAAGACTCAGACAGAGGTGTGTAACCTACTGTAGCTGCTGGTAAAGACTCAGTCAGAGGTGTTTAGTTGCTGGTAAAGACTTAGACAGAGATGTGTAGTTGCTGGTAAAGACTCAGACAGAGGTGTGTAACCTACTGTAGCTGCTGGTAAAGACTCAGGCAGAGGTGTGTAACAACTGTAGCTGCTGGTAAAGACTCAGACAGAGGTGTGTAACCTAATGTAGCTGCTGGTAAAGACTCAGACAGAGGTGTGTAACCTACTGTAGCTGCTGGTAAAGACTCAGACAGAGGTGTGTAGTTGCTGGTAAAGACTCAGACTAAGGTGTGTAACTACTGTAGCTGCTGGTAAAGACTCAGACAGAGGTGTGTAGTTGCTGGTAAAGACTCAGACATAGGTGTGTAGTTGCTGGTAAAAGACTCAGACCAGAGGTGTGTAAACCTACTGTAGCTGCTGGTAAAGACTCAGACAGAGGTGTGTAACCTACTGTAGCTGCTGGTAAAGACTCAGACAGAGGTGTGTACTACTGTAGCTGCTGGTAAAGACTCAGACAGAGGTGTGTAACCTACTGTAGCTGCTGGTAAAGACTCAGACAGAGGTGTGTAACCTACTGTAGCTGCTGGTAAAGACTCAGACAGAGGTGTGTAACCTACTGTAGCTGCTGGTAAAGACTCAGACAGAGGTGTGTAGACTACTGCAGCTGCTGGTAAAGACTCAGACAGAGGTGTGTAACCTACTGTAGCTGCTGGTAAAGACTCAGACAGAGGTGTGTAACCTACTGTAGCTGCTGGTAAAGACTCAGACAGAGGTGTGTAGCTGCTGGTAAAGACTCAGACAGAGGTGTGTAACCTACTGTAGCTGCTGGTAAAGACTCAGACAGAGGTGTGTAACCTACTGTAGCTGCTGGTAAAGACTCAGACAGAGGTGTGTAACCTACTGTAGCTGCTGGTAAAGACTCAGACAGAGGTGTGTAGTTGCTGGTAAAGACTCAGACAGAGGTTGTGTAGTTGCTGGTAAAGACTCAGACAGAGGTGTGTAACCTACTGTAGCTGCTGGTAAAGACTCAGACAGAGGTGTGTAACCTACTGTAGCTGCTGGTAAAGACTCAGACAGAGGTGTGTAACCTACTGTAGCTGCTGGTAAAGACTCAGACAGAGGTGTGTAACCTACTGTAGCTGCTGGTAAAGACTCAGACAGAGGAGTTGCTGTAAAGACTCAGACAGAGGTGTGTAACCTACTGTAGCTGCTGGTAAAGACTCAGACAGAGGTGTGTAGTTGCTGGTAAAGACTCAGACATAGTGTGTAGTTGCTGGTAAAGACTCAGACAGAGGTGTGTAACCTACTGTATATGCTGGTAAAGACTCAGACAGAGGTATGTAACCTACTGTAGCTGCTGTTAAACACTCAGGACAGAGGTGTGTAGCTGCTGGTAAAGACTCAGACAGAGGTGTGTAACCTAATGTATCTGCTGGTAAAGACTCAGACAGAGGTGTGTAACCTACTGTAGCTGCTGGTAAAGACTCAGACAGAGGTGTGTAACCTACTGTAGCTGCTGGTAAAGACTCAGACAGAGGTGTGTAACCTACTGTAGCTGCTGGTAAAGACTCAGACAGAGGTGTGTAACCTACTGTAGCTGCTGGTAAAGACTCAGACAGAGGTGTGTAACCTACTGTAGCTGCTGGTAAAGACTCAGACAGAGGTGTGTAACCTACTGTAGCTGCTGGTAAAGACTCAGACAGAGGTGTGTAGACCTACTGTAGCTGCTGGTAAAGACTCAGACAGAGGTGTGTAGACTACTGCAGCTGCTGGTAAAGACTCAGACAGAGGTGTGTAACCTACTGTAGCTGCTGGTAAAGACTCAGACAGAGGTGTGTAGACCACTGCAGCTGCTGGTAAAGACTCAGACAGAGGTGTGTAACCTACTGTAGCTGCTGGTAAAGACTCCGACAGAGGTGTGTAACCTACTGTAGCTGCTGGTAAAAGACTCAGACAGAGGGTGTAACTACTGTAGCTGCTGGTAAAGACTCAGACAGAGGTGTGTAACCTACTGTAGCTGCTGGTAAAGACTCAGACAGAGGTGTGTAACCTACTGTAGCTGCTGGTAAAGACTCAGGCAGAGGTGTGTAACAACTGTAGCTGCTGGTAAAGACTCAGACAGAGGTGTGTAACCTACTTAGCTGCTGGTAAAGACTCAGACAGAGGTGTGTAGTTGCTGGTAAAGACTCAGACAGAGGTGTGTAGTCTGACTGCGGTAAGACTCAGACAGAGGTGTGTAACCTACTGTAGCTGCTGTTAAAGACTCAGACAGAGGTGTGTAGCTGCTGGTAAAGACTCAGACAGAGGTGTGTAACCTACTGTAGCTGCTGGTAAAGACTCAGACAGAGGTGTGTAGCTGCTGGTAAAGACTCAGACAGAGGTGTGTAACCTACTGTAGCTGCTGGTAAAGACTCAGACAGAGGTGTCGTAGCCTACTGTATCTGCTGGTAAAGACTCAGACAGAGGTGTGGAACCTACTGTAGCTGCTGGTAAAGACTCAGACAGAGGTGTGTAACCTACTGTAGCTGCTGGTAAAGACTCAGACAGAGGTGTGTAACATACTGTACGCTGCTGTAAAGACTCAGACAGAGGTGTGTAGCTGCTGGTAAAGACTCAGACAGGTGTGGAACCTACTGTAGCTGCTGGTAAAGACTCAGACAGAGGGTGTAACCGTATGTAGCTGCTGGTAAAGACTCAGACAGAGGTGTGTAGTCTACTGTAGCTGCTGGTAAAGACTCAGACAGAGGTGTGTAACCATACTGTAGCTGCTGGTAAAGACTCAGACAGAGGTGTGTAGTCTACTTTGGTAAAGAATCAGACAGAGGTTGTGTAACCTACTGTAGCTGCTGGTAAAGACTCAGACAGAGGTGTGTAGCTGCTGGTAAAGACTCAGACAGAGGTGTGTAACCTACTTTAGCTGCTGGTAAAGACTCAGACAGAGGTGTGTAGCTGCTGGTAAAGACTCAGACAGAGGTGTGTAACCTACTGTAGCTGCTGGTAAAGACTCAGACAGAGGTGTGTAGCTACTGTAGCTGCTGGTAAAGACTCAGACAGAGGTGTGTAACCTACTGTAGCTGCTGGTAAAGACTCAGACAGAGGTGTGTAACCTACTGTAGCTGCTGGTAAAGACTCAGACAGAGGTGTGTAACCTACTGTAGCTGCTGGTAAAGACTCAGACAGAGGTGTGTAACCTACTGTAGCTGCTGGTAAAGACTCAGACAGAGGTGTGTAACCTACTGTAGCTGCTGGTAAAGACTCAGACAGAGGTGTGAAACCTACTGTAGCTGCTGGTAAAGACTCAGACAGAGGTGTGTAGTTGCTGGTAAAGACTCAGACAGAGGTGTGTAGACTACTGCAGCTGCTGGTAAAGACTCAGACAGAGGTGTGTAACTACTGTAGCTGCTGGTAAAGACTCAGACAGAGGTGTGTAGCCTACTGTAGCTGCTGGTAAAGACTCAGACAGAGGTGTGTAACCTACTGTAGCTGCTGGTAAAGACTCAGACAGAGGTGTGTAACAACTGTAGCAGCTGGTAAAGACTCAGACAGAGGTGTGTAACCTACTGTAGCTGCTGGTAAAGACTCAGACAGAGGTGTGTAGTCTACTGTAGCTGCTGGTAAAGACTCAGACAGGTGTGTAAACCTACTGTAGCTGCTGGTAAAGACTCAGACAGAGTGTGTGTAGTCCTACTGTAGCTGCTGGTAAAGACTCAGACAGAGGTGTGTAACACTACTGTAGCTACTGTAGCAGAGGTGCTGGTAAAGACTCAGACAGAGGTGTGTAACCTACTGTAGCTGCTGGTAAAGACTCAGACAGAGGTGTGTAACTGTAGCTGCTGTAAAGACTCAGACAGAGGTGTGTAACCTACTGTAGCTGCTGGTAAAGACTCAGACAGAAGGTGTCTAGCCTACTAGCTGCTGGTAAAGACTCAGACAGAGGGTGTGGTAACCTACTGTAGCTGCTGGTAAAGACTCAGACAGAGGTGTGTAACCTACTGGTAGCTGCTGGTAAAGACTCAGACAGAGGTGTGTTAACCTACTGTAGCTGCTGGTAAAGACTCAGACAGAGGTGTGTAGCTGCTGGTAAAGACTCAGACAGAGGTGTGTAACCTACTGTAGCTGCTGGTAAAGACTCAGACAGAGGTGTGTAGTTGCTGGTAAAGACTCAGACAGAGGTGTGTAACCTACTGTAGCTGCTGGTAAAGACTCAGACAGAGGTGTGTAACCTACTGTAGCTGCTGGTAAAGACTCAGACAGAGGTGTGTAGTTGCTGGTAAAGACTCAGACAGAGGTGTGTAAGCTACTGTAGCTGCTGGTAAAGACTCAGACAGAGGTGTGTAACCTACTGTAGCTGCTGGTAAAGACTCAGACAGAGGTGTGTAGCTTAGCTGGGTAAAGACTCAGACAGAGGTGTGTAACCTACTGTAGCTGCTGGTAAAGACTCAGACAGAGGTGTGTAAACCTACTGTAGCTGCTGGTAAAGACTCAGAACAGAGGTGTGTAACCTACTGTAGCTGCTGGTAAAGACTCAGACAGAGGTGTGTAGTTACTGTAGCTGCTGGTAAAGACTCAGACAGAGGTGTGTAACCTACTGTAGCTGCTGGTAAAGACTCAGACAGAGGTGTGTAACCTACTGTAGCTGCTGGTAAAGACTCAGACAGAGGTGTGTAACCTACTGTAGCTGCTGGTAAAGACTCAGACAGAGGTGTGTAACCTACTGTAGCTGCTGGTAAAGACTCAGACAGAGGTGTGTAACATACTTAGTAGCTGCTGTAAAGACTCAGACAGAGGTGTGTAGTCCTACTGTAGCTGCTGGTAAAGACTCAGACAGAGGTGTGGAACCTACTGTAGCTGCTGGTAAAGACTCAGACAGAGGTGTGTAACTACTGTAGCTGCTGGTAAAGACTCAGACAGAGTGTGGAACAGTAACCTATCATGTAGCTGCTGTTGTAAAGACTCAGACAGAGGTGTGTAGGCCTACTGTAGCTGCTGGTAAAGACTCAGACAGAGGTGTGTAACCTACTGTAGCTGCTGGTAAAGACTCAGACAGAGGTGTGTAACCTACTGTACTGCTGGTAAAGACTCAGACAGAGGTGGAACACCTGTAACATACTGTAAGCTGCTGGTAAAGACTCAGACAGAGGTGAAACCTACGTGTAGCTGCTGGTAAAGACTCAGACAGAGGTGTTGTAACCTACTGTAGCTGCTGGTAAAGACTCAGACAGAGGTGTTGTAACCTACTGTAGCTGCTGGTAAAGACTCAGACAGAGGTGTGAACCACTAAAACATACAGCTGCTGGTAAAGACTCAGACAGAGGTGTGTAGCTACTGTAGCTGCTGGTAAAGACTCAGACAGAGGTGTGTAACAACTGTAGCTGCTGGTAAAGACTCAGACAGAGGTGTGTAACCTACTGTAGCTGCTGGTAAAGACTCAGACAGAGGTGTGTAACCTACAGTAGCTGCTGGTAAAGACTCAGACAGAGGTGTGTAACCTACTCTAGCTGCTGGTAAAGACTCAGACAGAGGTGTGTAACCTACTGTAGCTGCTGGTAAAGACTCAGACAGAGGTGTGTAACCTACTGTAGCTGCTGGTAAAGACTCAGACAGAGGTGTGAAGCTTAGCTGGTAAAGACTCAGACCAGAGGTGTGTAGTTGCTGGTAAAGACTCAGACAGAGGTGTGTAACTACTGTAGCTGCTGGTAAAGACTCAGACAGAGGTGTGTAACCTACTGTAGCTGCTGGTAAAGACTCAGACAGAGGTGTGTAAACCTACTGTAGCTGCTGGTAAAGACTCAGACAGAGGTGTGTAGCTTGCTGGTAAAGACTCAGACAGAGGGGGTGTAGCCTACTGTAGCTGCTGGTAAAGACTTCAGACAGAGGTGTGTAACCTACTGTAGCTGCTGGTAAAGACTCAGACAGAGGTGTGTAACCTACTGTAGCTGCTGGTAAAGACTCAGACAGAGGTGATTGAACTTAGTTTGTAGCTGCTGGTAAAGACTCAGACAGAGGTGTGTAAACCTACTGTAGCTGCTGGTAAAGACTCAGACAGAGGTGTGTAACCTACTGTAGCTGCTGGTAAAGACTCAGACAGAGGTGTAGTTACTGTAGCTGCTGGTAAAGACTCAGACAGAGTGTGGAAACGTAACCTACAGTAGCTGCTGGTAAAGACTCAGACAGAGGTGTGGAACCCTACGTAGCTGCTGGTAAAGACTCAGACAGAGTGTGTAACCTACTGTAGCTGCTGGTAAAGACTCAGACAGAGGTGTGTAGCCTACTGTAGCTGCTGGTAAAGACTCAGACAGAGGTGTGAAACCTACCTGTAGCTGCTGGTAAAGACTCAGACAGAGTTGTGTGTAACCTACTGTAGCTGGTAAAGACTCAGACAGTGGAGGTGTGTAACATGTTAAACCTACTGTACTGCTGGGTTTTTTGGAAAGAGGTGTGAATTGCTCAGACAGAGGTGTTGGAACCTACTGTAGCTGCTGGTAAAGACTCAGACAGAGGTGTGTAACCTACTGTAGCCTGCTGGTAAAGACTCAGACAGAGGTGTGTACCTCGCGCCCCCCCACTGTAGCTGCTGGTAAAGACTCAGACAGAGGTGGAAACCACTGTAGCTGCTGGTAAAGACTCAGACAGAGGTGTTGTAACCTACTGTAGCTGCTGGTAAAGACTCAGACAGAGGTGTAAACCTACTGTAGCTGCTGGTAAAGACTCAGACAGAGGTGTGTAACTACTGTAAGCTGCTGGTAAAGACTCAGACAGAGGTGTGTAACCTACTGTAGCTGCTGGTAAAGACTCAGACAGAGGTGTAGAACCTACTGTAGCTGCTGGTAAAAGACTCAGACAGAGGTGAACTACTGTAGCTGCTGGTAAAGACTCAGACAGAGGTGTTAAACCTACTGTAGCAGCTGGTAAAGACTCAGACAGAGGTGTGTAGACCTACTGTAGCTGCTGGTAAAGACTCAGACAGAGGTGTGTTAACCTACTGTAGCTGCTGGTAAAGACTCAGACAGAGGTGTGTTGTAGCGCTGGTAAAGACTCAGACAGAGGTGTGTAGTTGCTGCGTAAAGACTCAGACAGAGGTGTGTAACCTACTGTAGCTGCTGGTAAAGACTCAGACAGAGGTGTGTAGTTGCTGGTAAAGACTCAGGACAGAGGTGTGAAACCTACTGTAGCTGCTGGTAAAGACTCAGACAGAGGTGTAGACTACATGCAGCTGCTGGTAAAGACTCAGACAGAGGTGTGTAACCTACTGTAGATGCTGGGTAAAGACTCGACAGAGGTGTTTAACTACTCTAGCTGCTGTAAAGAGCTCAGGCAGAGGTGTGTAGCCTGCTGGTAAATGCTCAGACAGAGGTGTGTAACCTGAATGTAGCTGCTGGTAAACTACTCAGACAGAGGTGTGTAACCTACTGTAGCTGCTGGTAAAGACTAAGACAGAGGTGTGTAGCTGCTGGTAAAGACTCAGACAGAGGTGTGTAACCTACTGTAGCTGCTGGTAAAGACTCAGACAGAGTGTGTAACCTACTGTAGCTGCTGGTAAAGACTCAGACAGAGGTGTTTAACTTACTCTAGCTGCTGGTAAAGACTCAGACAGAGGTGTGTAGTTGATGGTAAAGACTCAGACAGAGGTTTGTAGCTGCTGGTAAAGACTCAGACAGAGGTGTGTAACCTACTGTAGCTGCTGGTAAAGACTCAGACAGAGGTGTGTAACCTACTGTAGCTGCTGGTAAAGACTCAGACAGAGGTGTGTAACCTACTGTAGCTGCTGGTAAAGACTCAGACAGAGGTGTGTAACCTACTGTAGCTGCTGGTAAAGACTCAGGACAGAGGTGTGTAACCTACTGTAGCTGCTGGTAAAGACTCAGACAGAGGTGTGTAACCTAAGTGTAGCTGCTGGTTAAAGACTCAGACAGAGGTGTGTAACCTACTGTAGCTGCTGGTTAAAGACTCAGACAGAGGTGTTTACGATCTGCTGGTAAAGACTCAGACAGAGGTGTAGACCTACTTGTTGCTGCTGTAAAGACTCAGAACAGAGGTGTGTAACCTACTGTAGCTGCTTGGTAAAGCGTCAGGCAGAGGTATGTAACTACTGTAGATGTTGGTAAAGACTCAGAAGAGGAGTGTAGACTACTGCAGCTGATGTAAAGACACAGGCAGAGGTGTGTAACCTACTGTATAGCTGCTGGTAAAGACTCGACATAGAGTGTGTAACCTACTCTAGCTGCTGGTAAAGACTATGACAGAGGTGTGTAGCTGCTGGTAAAGACTACAGACGGGGTGTGTTACCTACTGTAGCTGCTGGTAAAGACTCAAACAGAGGAGTGTAGCTACTGTAGTAGCTGGTTAAAGACTCAGACAGGAGGGTGGGTAACCTAATGTAGCTGCTGGTAAAGATCTCAGACAGAGGTGTTTTAGACTTACTATAGCTGCTGGAAAAGGACTCAGACAGAGGTTGTGTAGCTGCTGGTAAAGACTCAGACAGAGGTGTGTAACCTACTGTAGCTGCTGGTAAAGACTCAGACAGAGGTGTGTAACCTACTGTAGCTGCTGGTAAAGACTCAGACAGAGGTGTGTAACTACTGTAGCTGCTGGTAAAGACTCAGACAGAGGTGTAACCTACTAGTTGCTGGTAAAGACTCAGACAGAGGTGTGTATGTAGCTGCTGGTAAAGACTCAGACAGAGGTGTGTAACCTACTGTAGCTGCTGGTAAAGACTCATACAGAGTGTGTAGCTGTGGTAAAGACTCATACTAGAGGTGTGTAACCTACTATACGCTGCTGTAAATCTCAGACAGAGGTGTGTAACCTACTGTACTGCTGGTAAAGACTCAGAACAGAGTTGAGTAACCTACTGTAGCTGCTGGTAAAGACTCAGACAGAGGTGTGTAACCTACTGTAGCTGCTGGTAAAGGACTCAGACAGATGTGTGTAGCTTGCTGGTAAAGACTCAGACAGGAGGTGTGTAGCTTGCTGGTTAGACTCAGACAGAGGTGTGTAACCTACTGTAGCTGCTGTAAAAGACTAAGACAGAGGTGTGTAGCTGCTGGTAAAGACTCAGACAGAGTGTGTAACCTACTGTAGCTGCTGGTAAAGACTCAGACAGAGGTGTGTAGACCTACTGAAGCTGCTGGTAAAGACTCAGACAGAGGTGTTTAACCTACTGTAGCTGCTGGTAAAGACTCAGACAGAGGTGTTTGTAGTAGTGCTGGTAAAGGACTCAGACAGAGGTGTGATAGTTGCTGACTAAACGACTCAGACAGAGTGTGTAACCTACTGTAGCTCTGTAAAGACTCATGACAGAGGTGTTTAACTTACTGTAGTCTCCTGGTAAGACTCAGACAGAGTGCTTTACCCTACTGTAGCTTGCTGGTAAAGACTCAGACAGGTTGAGTGTGTAGTCTACTGTAGCTGCTGTAAAGACTCAGACAGAGGTGTGTAACTACAGTGCTAGCTGCTAGGTAAAGACTCAGACATAGGTGTGTAAGTCCTACGTAGCTGCTAGGTAAAGACTCAGACAGAGGTGTGTAACCTGCTGTGGGCTTAAAGACTTCAGACAGAGGTTGTGTACCTACTGTAGCTGCTGGTAAAGACTCAGACAGAGGTTGTGTAGCTGCTGGTAAAGACTCAGACAGAGGTGTGTAGTCTACTACTGTAGCTGCTGGTAAAGACTCAGACAGAGGTGTGTAACCTACTGTAGCTGCTGGTAAAGACTCAGACAGAGGTGTGTAAGCCTACTGTAGCTGCTGGTGTAAAGACTCAGACAGAGGTTGTAGCTGCTGGTAAAGACTCAGACAGTGGGTGTGTAAACCTACTGTAGCTGCTGGTTAAAGAACTCAGACAGAGGTGTGTAGCTGCTGGTAAAGACTCAGGACAGAGTGTGTAG
>CM062484.1:62838474-62863366 GCA_031479575.1 Coregonus ussuriensis | reverse complement strand
AAAGACTCAGACAGAGGTGTGTAACCTACTGTAGCTGCTGGTAAAGACTCAGACAGAGGTGTGTAACCTACTGTAGCTGCTGGTAAAGACTCAGACAGAGGTGTGTAACCTACTGTAGCTGCTGGTAAAGACTCAGACAGGTGTGTAGCCTACTGTAGCTGCTGGTAAAGACTCAGACAGAGGTGTGTAGCTGCTGGTAAAGACTCAGACATAGGTGTGTAGTCTACTTTGGCTGCCGGTAAAGACTCAGACAGAGGTGTGTAACCTACTGTGGCTGCTGGTAAAGACTTAGACATAGGTGTGTAGCTGCTGGTAAAGACTCAGACAGAGGTGTGTAGCTGCTGGTAAAGACTCAGACAGAGGTGTGTAGTCTACTGTAGCTGCTGGTAAAGACTCAGACAGAGGTGTGTAACCTACTGTAGCTGCTGGTAAAGACTCAGACAGAGGTGTGTAACCTACTGTAGCTGCTGGTAAAGACTCAGACAGAGGTGTGTAGCTGCTGGTAAAGACTCAGACAGAGGTGTGTAGCCTACTGTAGCTGCTGGTAAAGACTCAGACAGAGGTGTGTAGCTGCTGGTAAAGACTCAGACAGAGGTGTGTAGCCTACTGTAGCTGCTGGTAAAGACTCAGACAGAGGTGTGTAGCTGCTGGTAAAGACTCAGACAGAGGTGTGTAGCCTACTGTAGCTGCTGGTAAAGACTCAGACAGAGGTGTGTAGCTGCTGGTAAAGACTCAGACAGAGGTGTGTAACCTACTGTAGCTGCTGGTAAAGACTCAGAGGTGTGTAGCTGCTGGTAAAGACTCAGACAGAGGTGTGTAGTCTACTGTAGCTGCTGGTAAAGACTCAGACAGAGGTGTGTAACCTACTGTAGCTGCTGGTAAAGACTCAGACAGAGGTGTGTAACCTACTGTAGCTGCTGGTAAAGACTCAGACAGAGGTGTGTAGCTGCTAGTAAAGACTCAGACAGAGGTTTGTAACCTACTGTAGCTGCTGGTAAAGACTCAGACAGAGGTGTGTAGCTGCTGGTAAAGACTCAGACAGAGGTGTGTAACCTACTGTAGCTGCTGGTAAAGACTCAGACAGAGGTGTGTAGCTGATGGTAAAGACTCAGACAGAGGTGTGTAACCTACTGTGGCTGCTGGTAAAGACTCAGACAGAGGTGTGTAGCTGCTGGTAAAGACTCAGACAGAGGTGTGTAACCTACTGTAGCTGCTGGTAAAGACTCAGACAGAGGTGTGTAGCTGCTGGTAAAGACTCAGACAGAGGTGTGTAACCTACTGTAGCTGCTGGTAAAGACTCAGACAGAGGTGTGTAGCTGCTGGTAAAGACTCAGACAGAGGTGGAACCTACTGTAGCTGCTGGTAAAGACTCATACATAGGTGTGTAGTCTACTGTAGCTGCTGGTAAAGACTCAGACAGAGGTGTGTAGTCTACTGTAGCTGCTGGTAAAGACTCAGACAGAGGTGTGTAACCTACTGTAGCTGCTGGTAAAGACTCAGACAGAGGTGTGTAACCTACTGTAGCTGCTGGTAAAGACTCAGACAGAGGTGTGTAACCTACTGTGGCTGCTGGTAAAGACTCAGACAGAGATGTGTAACCTACTGTAGCTGCTGGTAAAGACTCAGACAGAGGTGTGTAGTCTACTGTAGCTGCTGGTAAAGACTCAGACAGAGGTGTGTAACCTACTGTAGCTGCTGGTAAAGACTCAGACAGAGGTGTGTAGTCTACTGTAGCTGCTGGTAAAGACTCAGAGGTGTGTAGTCTACTCTAGCTGCTGGTAAAGACTCAGACAGAGGTGTGTAACCTACTGTAGCTGCTGGTAAAGACTCAGACAGAGGTGTGTAGCTGCTGGTAAAGACTCAGACAGAGGTGTGTAGCCTACTGTAGCTGCTGGTAAAGACTGTCCTGAGTGGCGCAGTGGTCTAAGGCACTGCATCGCAGTGCTAACTGTGTCACTAGAGATCCTGGTTCGAATCCAGGCTCTGTCGCAGCCGGCCGCGACCGGGAGACTCATGGGCGGCGCACAATTGGCCCAGCGTCGTCTAGGGTAGGGGAGGGAATGGCCGGCAGGGATGTAGCTCAGTTGATAGAGCATGGCGTTTGCAACGCCAGGGTTGTGGGTTCGTTTTCCCACGGGGGGGCAGTATAAAAAAAAAAAAAAAAAAAAAAGATGTATTCACTAACTGTAAGTCGCTCTGGATAAGAGCGTCTGCTAAATGACTAAAATGTAAATGTAATGTAATGTGTGTAGTCTACTGTAGCTGCTGGTAAAGACTCAGACAGAGGTGTGTAACCTACTGTAGCTGCTGGTAAAGACTCAGACAGAGGTGTGTAACCTACTGTAGCTGCTGGTAAAGACTCAGACAGAGGTGTGTAGTCTACTGTAGCTGCTGGTAAAGACTCAGAGGTGTGTAGTCTACTGTAGCTGCTGGTAAAGACTCAGACAGAGGTGTGTAACCTACTGTAGCTGCTGGTAAAGACTCAGACAGAGGTGTGTAGTCTACTGTAGCTGCTGGTAAAGACTCAGACAGAGGTGTGTAACCTACTGTAGCTGCTGGTAAAGACTCAGACAGAGGTGTGTAGTCTACTGGTAAAGACTCAGACAGAGGTGTGTAACCTACTGTAGCTGCTGGTAAAGACTCAGACAGAGGTGTGTAGCTGCTGGTAAAGACTCAGACAGAGGTGTGTAACCTACTGTAGCTGCTGGTAAAGACTCAGACAGAGGTGTGTAGCTGCTGGTAAAGACTCAGACAGAGGTGTGTAACCTACTGTAGCTGCTGGTAAAGACTCAGACAGAGGTGTCTAGCCTACTGTAGCTGCTGGTAAAGACTCAGACAGAGGTGTGGAACCTACTGTAGCTGCTGGTAAAGACTCAGACAGAGGTGTGTAACCTACTGTAGCTGCTGGTAAAGACTCAGACAGAGGTGTGTAACATACTGTAGCTGCTGGTAAAGACTCAGACAGAGGTGTGTAGCTGCTGGTAAAGACTCAGACAGGTGTGGAACCTACTGTAGCTGCTGGTAAAGACTCAGACAGAGGTGTGTAACCTACTGTAGCTGCTGGTAAAGACTCAGACAGAGGTGTGTAACATACTGTAGCTGCTGGTAAAGACTCAGACAGAGGTGTGTAGCCTACTGTAGCTGCTGGTAAAGACTCAGACAGAGGTGTGTAACCTACTGTAGCTGCTGGTAAAGACTCAGACAGAGGTGTGTAACCTACTGTAGCTGCTGGTTAAGACTCAGACAGAGGTGGAACCTACTGTAGCTGCTGGTAAAGACTCAGACAGAGGTGTGTAACCTACTGTAGCTGCTGGTAAAGACTCAGACAGAGGTGTGTAACCTACTGTAGCTGCTGGTAAAGACTCAGACAGAGGTGGAACCTACTGTAGCTGCTGGTAAAGACTCAGACAGAGGTGGAACCTACTATAGCTGCTGGTAAAGACTCAGACAGAGGTGTGTAGCTGCTGGTAAAGACTCAGACAGAGGTGTGTAGTCTACTGTAGCTGCTGGTAAAGACTCAGACAGAGGTGTGTAACCTACTGTAGCTGCTGGTAAAGACTCAGACAGAGGTGTGTAGTCTACTGTAGCTGCTGGTAAAGACTCAGACAGAGGCGTGTAGCTGCTGGTAAAGACTCAGACAGAGGTGTGTAGCCTACTGTAGCTGCTGGTAAAGACTCAGACAGAGGTGTGTAACCTACTGTAGCTGCTGGTAAAGACTCAGACAGAGGTGTGTAGTCTACTGTAGCTGCTGGTAAAGACTCAGACAGAGGCGTGTAGCTGCTGGTAAAGACTCAGACAGAGGTGTGTAGCTGCTGGTAAAGACTCAGACAGAGGTGTGTAGTCTACTGTAGCTGCTGGTAAAGACTCAGACAGAGGTGTGTAACCTACTGTAGCTGCTGGTAAAGACTCAGACAGAGGTGTGTAGCTGCTGGTAAAGACTCAGACAGAGGTTTGTAACCTACTGTAGCTGCTGGTAAAGACTCAGACAGAGGTGTGTAGCTGCTGGTAAAGACTCAGACAGAGGTGTGTAACCTACTGTGGCTGCTGGTAAAGACTCAGACAGAGGTGTGTAGCTGCTGGTAAAGACTCAGACAGAGGTGTGTAACCTACTGTAGCTGCTGGTAAAGACTCAGACAGAGGTGTGTAGCTGCTGGTAAAGACTCAGACAGAGGTGTGTAACCTACTGTAGCTGCTGGTAAAGACTCAGACAGAGGTGTGTAACCTACTGTAGCTGCTGGTAAAGACTCAGACAGAGGTGGAACCTACTGTAGCTGCTGGTAAAGACTCAGACAGAGGTGGAACCTACTATAGCTGCTGGTAAAGACTCAGACAGAGGTGTGTAGCTGCTGGTAAAGACTCAGACAGAGGTGTGTAGTCTACTGTAGCTGCTGGTAAAGACTCAGACAGAGGTGTGTAACCTACTGTAGCTGCTGGTAAAGACTCAGACAGAGGTGTGTAGTCTACTGTAGCTGCTGGTAAAGACTCAGACAGAGGCGTGTAGCTGCTGGTAAAGACTCAGACAGAGGTGTGTAGCCTACTGTAGCTGCTGGTAAAGACTCAGACAGAGGTGTGTAACCTACTGTAGCTGCTGGTAAAGACTCAGACAGAGGTGTGTAGTCTACTGTAGCTGCTGGTAAAGACTCAGACAGAGGCGTGTAGCTGCTGGTAAAGACTCAGACAGAGGTGTGTAGCTGCTGGTAAAGACTCAGACAGAGGTGTGTAGTCTACTGTAGCTGCTGGTAAAGACTCAGACAGAGGTGTGTAACCTACTGTAGCTGCTGGTAAAGACTCAGACAGAGGTGTGTAGCTGCTGGTAAAGACTCAGACAGAGGTTTGTAACCTACTGTAGCTGCTGGTAAAGACTCAGACAGAGGTGTGTAGCTGCTGGTAAAGACTCAGACAGAGGTGTGTAACCTACTGTGGCTGCTGGTAAAGACTCAGACAGAGGTGTGTAGCTGCTGGTAAAGACTCAGACAGAGGTGTGTAACCTACTGTAGCTGCTGGTAAAGACTCAGACAGAGGTGTGTAGCTGCTGGTAAAGACTCAGACAGAGGTGTGTAACCTACTGTAGCTGCTGGTAAAGACTCAGACAGAGGTGTGTAACCTACTGTAGCTGCTGGTAAAGACTCAGACAGAGGTGGAACCTACTGTAGCTGCTGGTAAAAGACTCAGAGGTCGAACCTACTGTAGCTGCTGGTAAAGACTCAGACAGAGGTGGAACCTACTGTAGCTGCTGGTAAAGACTCAGACAGAGGTGTGTAACCTACTGTAGCTGCTGGTAAAGACTCAGACAGAGGTGTGTAACCTACTGTAGCTGCTGATAAAGACTCAGACAGAGGTGTGTAACCTACTGTAGCTGCTGGTAAAGACTCAGACAGAGATGGAACCTACTGTAGCTGCTGGTAAAGACTCAGACAGAGGTGGAACCTACTGTAGCTGCTGGTAAAGACTCAGACAGAGGTGTGTAGCTGCTGGTAAAGACTCAGACAGAGGTGTGTAGTCTACTGTAGCTGCTGGTAAAGACTCAGACAGAGGTGTGTAACCTACTGTAGCTGCTGGTAAAGACTCAGACAGAGGTGTGTAGTCTACTGTAGCTGCTGGTAAAGACTCAGACAGAGGCGTGTAGCTGCTGGTAAAGACTCAGACAGAGGTGTGTAGCCTACTGTAGCTGCTGGTAAAGACTCAGACAGAGGTGTGTAGTCTACTGTAGCTGCTGGTAAAGACTCAGACAGAGGCGTGTAGCTGCTGGTAAAGACTCAGACAGAGGCGTGTAGCTGCTGGTAAAGACTCAGACAGAGGTGTGTAGCCTACTGTAGCTGCTGGTAAAGACTCAGACAGAGGTGTGTAGCTGCTGGTAAAGACTCAGACAGAGGTGTGTAGCCTACTGTAGCTGCTGGTAAAGACTCAGACAGAGGTGTGTAGCTGCTGGTAAAGACTCAGACAGAGGTGTGTAACCTACTGTAGCTGCTGGTAAAGACTCAGACAGAGGTGTGTAGCTGCTGGTAAAGACTCAGACAGAGGTGTGTAGTCTACTGTAGCTGCTGGTAAAGACTCAGACAGAGGTGTGTAACCTACTGTAGCTGCTGGTAAAGACTCAGACAGAGGTGTGTAGCTGCTAGTAAAGACTCAGACAGAGGTTTGTAACCTACTGTAGCTGCTGGTAAAGACTCAGACAGAGGTGTGTAGCCTACTGTAGCTGCTGGTAAAGACTCAGACAGAGGTGTGTAACCTACTGTAGCTGCTGTTAAAGACTCAGACAGAGGTGTGTAGCTGCTGGTAAAGACTCAGACACAGGTGTGTAGCTGCTGGTAAAGACTCAGAGGTGTGTAGCCTACTGTAGCTGCTGGTAAAGACTCAGACAGAGGTGTGTAACCTACTGTAGCTGCTGGTAAAGACTCAGACAGAGGTGTGTAACCTACTGTAGCTGCTGGTAAAGACTCAGACAGAGGTGTGTAACCTACTGTAGCTGCTGGTAAAGACTCAGACAGGTGTGTAGCCTACTGTAGCTGCTGGTAAAGACTCAGACAGAGGTGTGTAGCTGCTGGTAAAGACTCAGACATAGGTGTGTAGTCTACTTTGGCTGCCGGTAAAGACTCAGACAGAGGTGTGTAACCTACTGTGGCTGCTGGTAAAGACTTAGACATAGGTGTGTAGCTGCTGGTAAAGACTCAGACAGAGGTGTGTAGCTGCTGGTAAAGACTCAGACAGAGGTGTGTAGTCTACTGTAGCTGCTGGTAAAGACTGACAGAGGTGTGTAACCTACTGTAGCTGCTGGTAAAGACTCAGACAGAGGTGTGTAACCTACTGTAGCTGCTGGTAAAGACTCAGACAGAGGTGTGTAGCTGCTGGTAAAGACTCAGACAGAGGTGTGTAGCCTACTGTAGCTGCTGGTAAAGACTCAGACAGAGGTGTGTAGCTGCTGGTAAAGACTCAGACAGAGGTGTGTAGCCTACTGTAGCTGCTGGTAAAGACTCAGACAGAGGTGTGTAGCTGCTGGTAAAGACTCAGACAGAGGTGTGTAGCTGCTGGTAAAGACTCAGACAGAGGTGTGTAGTCTACTGTAGCTGCTGGTAAAGACTCAGACAGAGGTGTGTAACCTACTGTAGCTGCTGGTAAAGACTCAGACAGAGGTGTGTAGTCTACTGTAGCTGCTGGTAAAGACTCAGACAGAGGTGTGTAACCTACTGTAGCTGCTGGTAAAGACTCAGACAGAGGTGTGTAACCTACTGTAGCTGCTGGTAAAGACTCAGACAGAGGTGTGTAACCTACTGTGGCTGCTGGTAAAGACTCAGACAGAGATGTGTAACCTACTGTAGCTGCTGGTAAAGACTCAGACAGAGGTGTGTAGTCTACTGTAGCTGCTGGTAAAGACTCAGACAGAGGTGTGTAACCTACTGTAGCTGCTGGTAAAGACTCAGACAGAGGTGTGTAGTCTACTGTAGCTGCTGGTAAAGACTCAGAGGTGTGTAGTCTACTCTAGCTGCTGGTAAAGACTCAGACAGAGGTGTGTAACCTACTGTGGCTGCTGGTAAAGACTCAGACAGAGATGTGTAACCTACTGTAGCTGCTGGTAAAGACTCAGACAGAGGTGTGTAGTCTACTGTAGCTGCTGGTAAAGACTCAGACAGAGGTGTGTAACCTACTGTAGCTGCTGGTAAAGACTCAGACAGAGGTGTGTAGTCTACTGTAGCTGCTGGTAAAGACTCAGAGGTGTGTAGTCTACTCTAGCTGCTGGTAAAGACTCAGACAGAGGTGTGTAACCTACTGTAGCTGCTGGTAAAGACTCAGACAGAGGTGTGTAGTCTACTGTAGCTGCTGGTAAAGACTCAGAGGTGTGTAGTCTACTCTAGCTGCTGGTAAAGACTCAGACAGAGGTGTGTAACCTACTGTAGCTGCTGGTAAAGACTCAGACAGAGGTGTGTAGTCTACTGTAGCTGCTGGTAAAGACTCAGACAGAGGTGTGTAGTCTACTGTAGCTGCTGGTAAAGACTCAGACAGAGGTGTGTAACCTACTGTAGCTGCTGGTAAAGACTCAGACAGAGGTGTGTAGTCTACTGTAGCTGCTGGTAAAGACTCAGAGGTGTGTAGTCTACTGTAGCTGCTGGTAAAGACTCAGACAGAGGTGTGTAACCTACTGTAGCTGCTGGTAAAGACTCAGACAGAGGTGTGTAGTCTACTGTAGCTGCTGGTAAAGACTCAGACAGAGGTGTGTAACCTACTGTAGCTGCTGGTAAAGACTCAGACAGAGGTGTGTAGTCTACTGGTAAAGACTCAGACAGAGGTGTGTAACCTACTGTAGCTGCTGGTAAAGACTCAGACAGAGGTGTGTAGCTGCTGGTAAAGACTCAGACAGAGGTGTGTAACCTACTGTAGCTGCTGGTAAAGACTCAGACAGAGGTGTGTAGCTGCTGGTAAAGACTCAGACAGAGGTGTGTAACCTACTGTAGCTGCTGGTAAAGACTCAGACAGAGGTGTGTAGCTGCTGGTAAAGACTCAGACAGAGGTGGAACCTACTGTAGCTGCTGGTAAAAGACTCAGAGGTGGAACCTACTGTAGCTGCTGGTAAAGACTCAGACAGAGGTGGAACCTACTGTAGCTGCTGGTAAAGACTCATACATAGGTGTGTAGTCTACTGTAGCTGCTGGTAAAGACTCAGACAGAGGTGTGTAGTCTACTGTAGCTGCTGGTAAAGACTCAGACAGAGGTGTGTAACCTACTGTAGCTGCTGGTAAAGACTCAGACAGAGGTGTGTAACCTACTGTAGCTGCTGGTAAAGACTCAGACAGAGGTGTGTAACCTACTGTGGCTGCTGGTAAAGACTCAGACAGAGATGTGTAACCTACTGTAGCTGCTGGTAAAGACTCAGACAGAGGTGTGTAGTCTACTGTAGCTGCTGGTAAAGACTCAGACAGAGGTGTGTAACCTACTGTAGCTGCTGGTAAAGACTCAGACAGAGGTGTGTAGTCTACTGTAGCTGCTGGTAAAGACTCAGAGGTGTGTAGTCTACTGTAGCTGCTGGTAAAGACTCAGACAGAGGTGTGTAACCTACTGTAGCTGCTGGTAAAGACTCAGACAGAGGTGTGTAGTCTACTGTAGCTGCTGGTAAAGACTCAGACAGAGGTGTGTAACCTACTGTAGCTGCTGGTAAAGACTCAGACAGAGGTGTGTAGCTGCTGGTAAAGACTCAGACAGAGGTGTGTAACCTACTGTAGCTGCTGGTAAAGACTCAGACAGAGGTGTGTAGTCTACTGGTAAAGACTCAGACAGAGGTGTGTAACCTACTGTAGCTGCTGGTAAAGACTCAGACAGAGGTGTGTAGCTGCTGGTAAAGACTCAGACAGAGGTGTGTAACCTACTGTAGCTGCTGGTAAAGACTCAGACAGAGGTGGAACCTACTGTAGCTGCTGGTAAAGACTCAGACAGAGGTGTGTAACTGCTGGTAAAGACTCAGACAGAGGTGTGTAGTCTGCTGTAGCTGCTGGTAAAGACTCAGACAGAGGTGTGTAACCTACTGTAGCTGCTGGTAAAGACTCAGACAGAGGTGTGTAACCTACTGTAGCTGCTGGTAAAGACTCAGACAGAGGTGTGTAACCTACTGTAGCTGCTGGTAAAGACTCAGACAGAGGTGTGTTGTCTACTGTAGCTGCTGGTAAAGACTCAGACAGAGGTGTGTAACCTGCTGTAGCTGCTGGTAAAGACTCAGACAGAGGTGTGTAGCTGCTAGTAAAGACTCAGACAGAGGTTTGTAACCTACTGTAGCTGCTGGTAAAGACTCAGACAGAGGTGTGTAGCCTACTGTAGCTGCTGGTAAAGACTCAGACAGAGGTGTGTAACCTACTGTAGCTGCTGTTAAAGACTCAGACAGAGGTGTGTAGCTGCTGGTAAAGACTCAGACAGAGGTGTGTAGCTGCTGGTAAAGACTCAGAGGTGTGTAGCCTACTGTAGCTGCTGGTAAAGACTCAGACAGAGGTGTGTAACCTACTGTAGCTGCTGGTAAAGACTCAGACAGAGGTGTGTAACCTACTGTAGCTGCTGGTAAAGACTCAGACAGAGGTGTGTAACCTACTGTAGCTGCTGGTAAAGACTCAGACAGGTGTGTAGCCTACTGTAGCTGCTGGTAAAGACTCAGACAGAGGTGTGTAGCTGCTGGTAAAGACTCAGACATAGGTGTGTAGTCTACTTTGGCTGCCGGTAAAGACTCAGACAGAGGTGTGTAACCTACTGTGGCTGCTGGTAAAGACTTAGACATAGGTGTGTAGCTGCTGGTAAAGACTCAGACAGAGGTGTGTAGCTGCTGGTAAAGACTCAGACAGAGGTGTGTAACCTACTGTAGCTGCTGGTAAAGACTCAGACAGAGGTGTGTAACCTACTGTAGCTGCTGGTAAAGACTCAGACAGAGGTGTGTAGCTGCTGGTAAAGACTCAGACAGAGGTGTGTAACCTACTGTGGCTGCTGGTAAAGACTCAGACAGAGGTGTGTAGCTGCTGGTAAAGACTCAGACAGAGGTGTGTAACCTACTGTAGCTGCTGGTAAAGACTCAGACAGAGGTGTGTAGCTGCTGGTAAAGACTCAGACAGAGGTGTGTAACCTACTGTAGCTGCTGGTAAAGACTCAGACAGAGGTGTGTAGCTGCTGGTAAAGACTCAGACAGAGGTGTGTAACCTACTGTAGCTGCTGGTAAAGACTCAGACAGAGGTGGAACCTACTGTAGCTGCTGGTAAAGACTCATACATAGGTGTGTAGTCTACTGTAGCTGCTGGTAAAGACTCAGACAGAGGTGTGTAGTCTACTGTAGCTGCTGGTAAAGACTCAGACAGAGGTGTGTAACCTACTGTAGCTGCTGGTAAAGACTCAGACAGAGTTGTGTAACCTACTGTAGCTGCTGGTAAAGACTCAGACAGAGGTGTGTAACCTACTGTGGCTGCTGGTAAAGACTCAGACAGAGATGTGTAACCTACTGTAGCTGCTGGTAAAGACTCAGACAGAGGTGTGTAGTCTACTGTAGCTGCTGGTAAAGACTCAGAGGTGTGTAGTCTACTCTAGCTGCTGGTAAAGACTCAGACAGAGGTGTGTAACCTACTGTAGCTGCTGGTAAAGACTCAGACAGAGGTGTGTAGTCTACTGTAGCTGCTGGTAAAGACTCAGACAGAGGTGTGTAACCTACTGTAGCTGCTGGTAAAGACTCAGACAGAGGTGTGTAACCTACTGTAGCTGCTGGTAAAGACTCAGACAGAGGTGTGTAGTCTACTGTAGCTGCTGGTAAAGACTCAGAGGTGTGTAGTCTACTGTAGCTGCTGGTAAAGACTCAGACAGAGGTGTGTAACCTACTGTAGCTGCTGGTAAAGACTCAGACAGAGGTGTGTAGTCTACTGTAGCTGCTGGTAAAGACTCAGACAGAGGTGTGTAACCTACTGTAGCTGCTGGTAAAGACTCAGACAGAGGTGTGTAGCTGCTGGTAAAGACTCAGACAGAGGTGTGTAACCTACTGTAGCTGCTGGTAAAGACTCAGACAGAGGTGTGTAGTCTACTGGTAAAGACTCAGACAGAGGTGTGTAACCTACTGTAGCTGCTGGTAAAGACTCAGACAGAGGTGTGTAGCTGCTGGTAAAGACTCAGACAGAGGTGTGTAACCTACTGTAGCTGCTGGTAAAGACTCAGACAGAGGTGTGTAGCTGCTGGTAAAGACTCAGACAGAGGTGTGTAACCTACTGTAGCTGCTGGTAAAGACTCAGACAGAGGTGTGTAGCTGCTGGTAAAGACTCAGACAGAGGTGGAACCTACTGTAGCTGCTGGTAAAGACTCAGACAGAGGTGGAACCTACTGTAGCTGCTGGTAAAGACTCATACATAGGTGTGTAGTCTACTGTAGCTGCTGGTAAAGACTCAGACAGAGGTGTGTAGTCTACTGTAGCTGCTGGTAAAGACTCAGACAGAGGTGTGTAACCTACTGTAGCTGCTGGTAAAGACTCAGACAGAGGTGTATAACCTACTGTAGCTGCTGGTAAAGACTCAGACAGAGGTGTGTAACCTACTGTGGCTGCTGGTAAAGACTCAGACAGAGATGTGTAACCTACTGTAGCTGCTGGTAAAGACTCAGACAGAGGTGTGTAGTCTACTGTAGCTGCTGGTAAAGACTCAGACAGAGGTGTGTAACCTACTGTAGCTGCTGGTAAAGACTCAGACAGAGGTGTGTAGTCTACTGTAGCTGCTGGTAAAGACTCAGAGGTGTGTAGTCTACTGTAGCTGCTGGTAAAGACTCAGACAGAGGTGTGTAACCTACTGTAGCTGCTGGTAAAGACTCAGACAGAGGTGTGTAGTCTACTGTAGCTGCTGGTAAAGACTCAGACAGAGGTGTGTAACCTACTGTAGCTGCTGGTAAAGACTCAGACAGAGGTGTGTAGTCTACTGTAGCTGCTGGTAAAGACTCAGAGGTGTGTAGTCTACTGTAGCTGCTGGTAAAGACTCAGACAGAGGTGTGTAACCTACTGTAGCTGCTGGTAAAGACTCAGACAGAGGTGTGTAGTCTACTGTAGCTGCTGGTAAAGACTCAGACAGAGGTGTGTAACCTACTGTAGCTGCTGGTAAAGACTCAGACAGAGGTGTGTAGCTGCTGGTAAAGACTCAGACAGAGGTGTGTAACCTACTGTAGCTGCTGGTAAAGACTCAGACAGAGGTGTGTAGTCTACTGTAGCTGCTGGTAAAGACTCAGAGGTGTGTAGTCTACTGTAGCTGCTGGTAAAGACTCAGACAGAGGTGTGTAACCTACTGTAGCTGCTGGTAAAGACTCAGACAGAGGTGTGTAGTCTACTGTAGCTGCTGGTAAAGACTCAGACAGAGGTGTGTAACCTACTGTAGCTGCTGGTAAAGACTCAGACAGAGGTGTGTAGCTGCTGGTAAAGACTCAGACAGAGGTGTGTAACCTACTGTAGCTGCTGGTAAAGACTCAGACAGAGGTGTGTAGTCTACTGGTAAAGACTCAGACAGAGGTGTGTAACCTACTGTAGCTGCTGGTAAAGACTCAGACAGAGGTGTGTAGCTGCTGGTAAAGACTCAGACAGAGGTGTGTAACCTACTGTAGCTGCTGGTAAAGACTCAGACAGAGGTGGAACCTACTGTAGCTGCTGGTAAAGACTCAGACAGAGGTGTGTAACTGCTGGTAAAGACTCAGACAGAGGTGTGTAGTCTGCTGTAGCTGCTGGTAAAGACTCAGACAGAGGTGTGTAACCTACTGTAGCTGCTGGTAAAGACTCAGACAGAGGTGTGTAACCTACTGTAGCTGCTGGTAAAGACTCAGACAGAGGTGTGTAACCTACTGTAGCTGCTGGTAAAGACTCAGACAGAGGTGTGTAGTCTACTGTAGCTGCTGGTAAAGACTCAGACAGAGGTGTGTAACCTGCTGTAGCTGCTGGTAAAGACTCAGACAGAGGTGTGTAACCTACTGTAGCTGCTGGTAAAGACTCAGACAGAGGTGGAACCTACTGTAGCTGCTGGTAAAGACTCAGACAGAGGTGTGTAGCTGCTGGTAAAGACTCAGACAGAGGTGGAACCTACTGTAGCTGCTGGTAAAGACTCAGACAGAGGTGTGTAACTGCTGGTAAAGACTCAGACAGAGGTGTGTAACCTACTGTAGCTGCTGGTAAAGACTCAGACAGAGGTGTGTAGTCTACTGTAGCTGCTGGTAAAGACTCAGACAGAGGTGTGTAGCCTACTGTAGCTGCTGGTAAAGACTCAGACAGAGGTGTGTAACCTACTGTAGCTGCTGGTAAAGACTCAGACAGAGGTGTGTAGTCTACTGTAGCTGCTGGTAAAGACTCAGACAGAGGTGTGTAGCTGCTGCTAAAGACTCAGACAGAGGTGTGTAACCCCGTAGTAGAATAGTTGACCTATTTACCTAGTCGGCTTGTTGTGTGTTCTATGCGAGATAATAATATTCCATTCAAGTTGTGAGAACCATAGGAAGGAATCATGTATTCTGACAAGCAGTCAATGCACAGCATTTCTTAATGCAATCGCGGCAAACACTTTTTTAAGCAGTTTTGGTAAAAAAATTAGTGGGATCCCAGTTTGACATTAGCCCCGATACAGCCGCGCAGCTCCCCGGGACAGCCAGAAATATCAGCCCAGAGAGAAATATCAGCCCAGAGAGAAATATCAGCCCAGAGAGAAATATCAGCCCAGAGAGAAATATCAGCCCACATAGAGAAGCACGAGGTAGAACTTCACTCTACTTTCTACATCAGTGGCCACCAACCAGGCGACTGACCGGTCGATCTCCAAGGCATACCTAGTCGATTGCCAAACATTAACCCTAACCCAACGAATATAGCAAAGAGCTGCTGTTTTTATGAGTGAGTTCATGTTTCAGTTCGTACTCAGCAATGTCAACACTTTGTATTCAACACTTTTATAAGCCATGAAATGCGCGTTCTTCCTATTTCCTCTCAGCGCTACAACAAGCACTGCAGCAGTGATGAATGAGTAGGAAAGTGGATCGATAGGCTTGTTGTTGTTATTAGTAGTGGCTTGGGTCTTTTTTAATATCAAGGAATATTTCACTTTCTCTGTTCATGGGAGTAACAACATTAATTTGTGTATGAGGCAGAAATAATGCGGTGTGACTCGAGTTTCGCCGAACAACAGGGCAATTCAAGCAAAGCCAATATGCGGTGATATTGTATTGGGCCTATAGCTTACTGCACAAACCTCATTGCAACAGTACTGTTTCTAATTGGTTAATGTTGCATATGCTTACGTTTTAAGTCATGTTAAAAAATAAATATCAGCGGTAAATCTCGGCTTGCATTTTTGACTCAAAGTGATCTTGACTCAGAAAAAAGGTTGGTGACCACTGTTCTAGAGTTCTCCATGTTAACGCTGTCAACGTTTCCCTTTACTGTGGTGGTTGTGATCGAATCAACGCAATATTAGCCACCTTTCAACCAGTGGAGGCTGCTGAGGGGAGGACGGCTCATAATAATGGCTGGAATGGAGTGAATGGTATGGGGGGTCTCTCTCTCTCTCTCTCTCTCTGTCTCTCTGTCTCTCTGTCTCTCTCTGTCTCTCTCTGTCTCTCTCTGTCTCTCTCTGTCTCTCTCTGTCTCTCTGTCTCTCTGTCTCTCTGTCTCTCTCTCTCTCTCTCTCTCTCTCTCTCTCTCTCTCTCTCTCTACTGCACCTGCTGTTTCAACCTCTAAATGCCCGGCTATGAAAAGCCAAGTGACATTTACTCCTGATGTACTGACCTGTTGCAACCTCTACAACCACTGTGATTTATTATTTGACCCTGCTGGTCATCTATGAACGTTTGAACATCTTGGAGAAAAAAATCTGTCCTTAACGGCCATGTGCTGTTATAATCTCCACCCGGCACAGCCAGAAGGGGACTGGCCACCCCTCAGAGCCTGGTTCCTCTCTAGGTTTCTTCCTCAGTTCCTGCCAGATGTTGTTGTAGGCAGAACACATGGGAGTAGGATTCTATTGCTGTATGTAGCCACGTATCCACATGCTGTTCATATCCTTTGCTAGTTAGTGAGTTATTAGCCCAGTGATAGATCATCTGTAGTCAGCAATAGGGGAGGGATTGCTTCCTACAAGAGCACAAAACGTGTACATTTCTAGACATCTTTGAAAAGTCAGTCAGGGAAAGAGGTTTATAATTTTTTTTGCAGTAGGCCTACTGTATATATATGTGTGTGTGTGTGTGTGTGTGTGTAAAGAAACACTACCAGTCAAAAGTTATAGAACACCTACTCATTCAAGGGTTTTTCCTTTATTTTTACTATTTTCTACATTGTAGAATAATAGTGAAGACATCAAAGCTATGTAATAACACATATGGAATCATGTAGTAACCCAAAAAGTGTTAAACAAACCAAAATATATTTTATATTTGAGATTCTTCAAATAGCCACCCTTTGCCTTGATGACAACTTTGCACGCTCTTGGCATTATTTCAACCAGCTTCGCCTGGAATGCTTTTCCAACAGTCTTGAAGGAGTTCCCACATATGCTGAGCACTTGTTGGCTGCTTTTCCTTCACTCTGTGGTCCAACTCATCCCAAACCATTTCAATTGGGTTGAGGTCGGGGGGAGGCCAGGTCATCTGATGCAGCACTACATCACTCTCCTTCTTGGTCAAATAGCCCTTACACAGCCTGGAGGTTTGTTTTGTCCTGTTGAAAAACAAATGATAGTCCCACTAAGCCCAAACCAGATGGGATGGCATATCGCTGCAGAATGCTGTGGTAGCCATGCTGGTTAAGTGTGCCTTGAATTCAAAATAAATCACAGACAGTGTCACCAGTAAAGCACCCCCACACCATCACACCTCCTCCTCCATGCTTCACGGTGGGAACCACACATGCGGAGATCATCCGTTCACCCTCACCGCGTCTCACAAAGACACGGCGGTTGGAACCAAAAATCTCCAATTTGGACTCCAAGACCAAAGGACACATTTCCACCAGTCTAATGTCCATTGCTCGTGTTTCTTGGCCCAAGCAGGTCTCTTCTTCTTATTGGTGTCCTTTAGTAGTGGTTTATTTGCATCAATTCGACCATGAAGGCCTGATTCACACAGTCTCCTCTGAACAGTTGATGTTGAGATGTGTCTGTTACTTGAACTCTGTGAAGCATTTATTTGGGCTGCAATTTCTGATGCTGGTAACTCTAATGAACTTATCCTCTGTAGCAGAGGTAACTCTGGGTCTTCCTTTCCTGTGGCGGTCCTCATGAGAGCCAGTTTCATCAAGGCGCTTTGTTTTTGCGACTGCACTTGAAGAAACATTCAAAGTTATTAAAATTAGGATGGATCAACAACATTCTATTTACTTCACAATACTAACCTAATTGACAGAGTGAAAAGAAGGAAGCCTGTACAGAATACAAATATTCCAAAACATGCATCCTGTTTGCAACAAGGCACTAAAGTAATACGGCAAAAAATGTGGCAAAGCAATTTACTTTTTGTCCTGAATACAAAGTGTTGTGTTTGGAGCAAATCCAATACAACACATTACTGACTACCACTGCATCATGTTATGGGTATGCTTGTAATCGTTAAGGACAGGGACGTTTTTCAGGATAAAAAAGAAACGAAATGGAGCTAAGCACAGGCCAAATCCTAGAGGAAAACCTGGTTCAGTCTGCTTTTCACCAGACACTGGGAGATGAATTCACCTTTCAGCAGGACAATAACCTAAAACACAAGGCCAAATCTACACTGGAGTTGCTTACCAAGAAGACAGTGAATGTTCCTGAGTGGGCAAGGTACAGTTTTGACTTAAGTCTACATGAAAATCTATGGCAAGACCTGAAAATGGCTGTCTAGCATTGATGATCAACCAGTTTGACAAAGCTTAAATAATTTTTTTAAGAATAATGGGCAAATGTTGCACAATCCAGGTGTGGAAAGCTCTTAGAGACTTACCCAGAAAGACTCACAGCTGTAATCGCCGCCAAAGGTGCTTCTACACGTATGTAAATTAGATTTCTGCATTTCATTTTCATTTACATTTGCAAACATTTCAACCAAAAAAAAACATGTTTTCACTTTGTCATTTTGGGGTATTGTGTGTGGATGGGTGGGGAAAAAATCTATTAAATCTATTTTGAATTCAGGCTGTAACACAACAAAATGTTGGATAAGTCCAGGGGTATGAATACTTTCTGAAGGCACTGTATGTTTTATAGCCACTATGCTGCATCCATTGGGATACAGGCGATAATGCTTATAGCACATCTGAAATTATAGACCATAGGCTATATGCATGGTCCAATATGTTACAATAATTGTCATTTTTACAAATATGTTATTGTGCTCATTTCTGGAGGTGAAAATTATATTTTAGATGGTGTCAGCGTCATTTTATGTGAATTAATTTTTGGAGTAGAACGTCCTTTTAAAAAGTCACAAGAACTGAGCTTCTCGGACCACCTAAGCAAGGGGACTGAAATTGGTCAAACTTGCAGTTTAATAAATACTTTTCTTTTCCCCAAAAGCATGATGGTCATGACTATCTTTCATAAAGGAGAGGTTGACATGGCCCCCAGACAATCCATCTGAGATCGATTTAAGTTTCAGTCATGGGATTTTTTTTTTGCGATAAGCCTATGACATTGGTCTACGTCTCATCTTGCGCTGTGCAGAATATCAGATCTCAACAACGATTGGAGAAGTGTTGAACATCACCAGTAGCCTATCCTGATGATATACAGATCAACGTGACTGCAAGAGACCGGTCGGAATGTCTGACTGAAAACAACTTTTTTTTTTTTTCTTCTAAATTTGTGGTGTTTTGAATTTGTTGATAAAATGTGGGACGTAATTGTTTGGTTGCGGGGACAAAATGAAGGGACTGTCACCCTAACACCCATCTAGATCACCCTGTGTTTCTCCATGCTGGTTGTTGTGTTTCTGCCCACTGCTGGACAGACAGTGTTGGGGAGTAGTGAACTATATGCAGGCGCCCGTCCACAAGGAGGCGCTAGAGCGCAATGAGCCAGGTAAAGCCCCCCCCCCCCCCACCCCCCTTTGTTTAATTTATAGTAAAGTCATATTGTAGCCTTTTGAGTTAAATGAAGCTGACCCATTTCTCCTAAACCCAGGTTAGTTCAATTGACTGACTGTAGAATTTCCGCTAACGAGGTGTGAGAAAATACCAAACCTCTTCTACCTCTCTCTCTCTCACGTGTGCACATTCTCATGGTGTGGTTAATCTCTGTCACTTGGGGGTGGTGTTAGTTGTGGTCACAGCATTCACAGCAGTAGCAGCAGTTTTCAATAGCTTTCCATGACTGTCACACCGTTCAATGTTAGAACAAAATGCATAACATTTCCAATAGGTTTCGGGGTCACCTGTTCACATGACTGGTGCAGTTAATCAAGATGGCCTCTGAGTTTCAAGGAATATATTTCTTCAGATTCTCTGTCTCTCTACTACCGTCTGTTTCTCTTTCTGAATGACTGAGACCGTTCGCCCTCTCTGGCAGCTTTCCAGTAAACTAACCCCGAAGGGGGGGAGGGAGGATGTTGAGGTTAGTTTCCTGGAAAGCTGCCAGAGAGGGCAAAGGGTCTCAGTCATTCAGAAAGAGAAACAGACGGTAGTAGAGACATGAGAGAGACTTTCTGACACACACTTGGTTTTGTTTCAGCCCCTTCCGTCCGTAGCGTGCAGAGCGGTGTGATCTATGGTGGTCTGCCACATCCTGGGGTATCAAGGGGGAGATTTAGATTATTATAAATCGGCCCTAACCACAAGTGTGTGTGTGTTACAGCATGGATGGGGGAGAGCTGTTCAGCCGTATCCAGGACAGAGGAGACCAGGCCTTCACAGAGAGAGGTAGGACATGCACTCAGACAGAGGCAAAAAATGGATCTGTTTGATAACTGTGTGTGTGTGTGTGTGTTTGCAGAGGCCTCTGACATCATGAAGAGTATAGGAGAAGCCATTCAGTTTCTTCATGCCATCAACATCGCTCACAGAGATGTCAAGGTACCTGACCCCTGACCCCTACCCATCGACCTCTAACCCCCTTCTGATATCGCTGACTCTAACATGATAATATAACCATAGTGACTGGCATCTGTCTCTCTCTCTCTCTCTCTCTCTCTCTCTCTCTCTCTCTCCTCTCTCCTCTCTCCTCTCTCCCTCTCTCTCTCTCTCTCTCTCTCTCTCTCTCTCTCTCTCTCTCTCTCTCTCTCTCTCTCTCTCTCTCTCTCTCTCTCTCTCTCTCTCTCTCTCTCTCTCTCTCTCTCTCTCTCTCTCTCTCTCTCTCTCTCTCTCTCTCTCTCTCTCTCTCTCTCTAAAATATGATCATATAACCATAGTGACTGGCCTCTCTCTCTCTCTCTCTCGCGCTCTCTCGCGCTCTCTCTCTCTCTCTCTCTCGCTCTCTCTCTCTCTCTCTCTCTAAAATATGATCATATAACCATAGTGACTGGCCTCTCTCTCCCCGTCTCTCTTCTATAGCCAGAGAACCTACTGTATTTATCGAAGAGGCCTAATGCGCTGCTGAAACTGACAGACTTTGGTTTTGCTAAAGAGACCACCACACACAACTCACTGGCCACCCCCTGCTATACACCATACTACGTCGGTAAGGACACACCCACACACACACACACACACCCCCGTACACATACACACCCGTAAACACACACACACACACACACACACACACACCCGTACACATACACACACACACACACACACCCGTACACATACACACCCGTAAACACACACACACACACACACACACACACACCCGTACACACACACACACACACACACACACATACACACATACACATACACACACCTACCCTTACACACTCATCGTGCTTGGTTGAACTATGCAGAATGTACAGTTACATTAGGATAGTTTAAAATCTTCTCTCTTCATGGGAAAGGTGTGTTTTACGTTTTGTCAAATAAACAATAAACACAAATGAGAAGAAACAGAACAAAAACAATTAGAAATAAACCGTAAACAATCAACAAAAGTTTCAAAAAGATAGACATTTCTAGTGTTATATTATCAGCAATGTGCAGTGTTTTAGCAATGTGCAAATAGTTGTAGTACGAATGGTGGGGGAAGATAAATACCACCAATATTTAACTGTTTATTTAAATCTCTCCCTCGCTCTCAGCTCCAGAGGTGTTGGGACCAGAGAAGTACGATAAGTCATGTGACATGTGGTCGCTAGGTGTTATCATGTACATCCTGTAAGTAACCTGTTGAATTTACCCTCCTACTCCTATATCTGTAGTATTATTATAGTGTTTTAACCCTTTACCCTCCTACTCCTATATCTGTAGTATTATTATAGTGTTTTAACCCTTTACCCTCCTACCCCTATATCTGTAGTATTATTATAGTGTTTTAACCCTTTACCCTCCTACCCCTATATCTGTAGTATTATTATAGTGTTTTAACCCTTTACCCTCCTACCCCTATATCTGTAGTATTATTATAGTGTTTTAACCCTTTACCCTCCTACCCCTATATCTGTAGTATTATTATAGTGTTTTAACCCTTTACCCTCCTACCCCTATATCTGTAGTATTATTATAGTGTTTTAACCCTTTACCCTCCTACCCCTATATCTGTAGTATTATTATAGTGTTTTAACCCTTTACCCTCCTACCCCTATATCTGTAGTATTATTATAGTGTTTTAACCCTTTACCCTCCTACCCCTATATCTGTAGTATTATTATAGTGTTTTAACCCTTTACCCTCCTACCCCTATATCTGTAGTATTATTATAGTGTTTTAACCCTTTACCCTCCTACCCCTATATCTGTAGTATTATTATAGTGTTTTAACCCTTTACCCTCCTACCCCTATATCTGTAGTATTATTATAGTGTTTTAACCCTTTACCCTCCTACTCCTATATCTGTAGTATTATTAGTGTTTTAACCCTTTACCCTCCTACCCCTATATCTGTAGTATTATTATAGTGTTTTAACCCTTTACCCTCCTACCCCTATATCTGTAGTATTATTATAGTGTTTTAACCCTTTACCCTCCTACCCCTATATCTGTAGTATTATTATAGTGTTTTAACCCTTTACCCTCCTACTCCTATATCTGTAGTATTATTATAGTGTTTTAACCCTCATACCCCTATATCTGTAGTATTATTATAGTGTTTTAACCCTTTACACTCCTACCCCTATATCTGTAGTGTTATTATAGTGTTTTAACCCTTTACCCTCCTACCCCTATATCTGTAGTATTATTATAGTGTTTTAACCCTTTACCCTCCTACCCCTATATCTGTAGTATTTATAGTGTTTTAACCCTTTACCCTCCTACCCCTATATCTGTAGTATTATAGTGTTTTAACCCTTTACCCTCCTACCCCTATATCTGTAGTATTATTATAGTGTTTTAACCCTTTACCCTCCTACCCCTATATCTGTAGTATTATTATAGTGTTTTAACCCTTTACCCTCCTACCCCTATATCTGTAGTATTATTATAGTGTTTTAACCCTTTACCCTCCTACCCCTATATCTGTAGTATTATTATAGTGTTTTAACCCTTTACCCTCCTACCCCTATATCTGTAGTATTATTATAGTGTTTTAACCCTTTACCCTCCTACCCCTATATATGTAGTGTTATTATAGTGTTTTAACCCTTTACCCTCCTACCTCTATATCTGTAGTATTATTATAGTGTTTTAACCCTTTACCCTCCTACCCCTATATCTGTAGTATTATTATAGTGTTTTAACCCTTTACCCTCCTACCCCTATATCTGTAGTATTATTATAGTGTTTTAACCCTTTACCCTCCTACCCCTATATCTGTAGTATTATTATAGTGTTTTAACCCTTTACCCTCCTACCCCTATATCTGTAGTATTATTATAGTGTTTTAACCCTTTACCCTCCTACCCCTATATCTGTAGTATTATTATAGTGTTTTAACCCTTTACCCTCCTACCCCTATATCTGTAGTATTATTATAGTGTTTTAACCCTTTACCCTCCTACCCCTATATCTGTAGTATTATTATAGTGTTTTAACCCTTTACCCTCCTACCCCTATATCTGTAGTATTATTATAGTGTTTTAACCCTTTACCCTCCTACCCCTATATCTGTAGTATTATTATAGTGTTTTAACCCTTTACCCTCCTACCCCTATATCTGTAGTATTATTATAGTGTTTTAACCCTTTACCCTCCTACCCCTATATCTGTAGTATTATTATAGTGTTTTAACCCTTTACCCTCCTACTCCTATATCTGTAGTATTATTATAGTGTTTTAACCCTTTACACTCCTACCCCTATATCTGTAGTATTATTATAGTGTTTTAACCCTTTACCCTCCTACCCCTATATCTGTAGTATTATTATAGTGTTTTAACCCTTTACCCTCCTACCCCTATATCTGTAGTATTATTATAGTGTTTTAACCCTTTACCCTCCTACCCCTATATCTGTAGTATTATTATAGTGTTTTAACCCTTTACCCTCCTACCCCTATATCTGTAGTATTATTATAGTGTTTTAACCCTTTACCCTCCTACCCCTATATCTGTAGTATTATTATAGTGTTTTAACCCTTTACCCTCCTACCCCTATATCTGTAGTATTATTATAGTGTTTTAACCCTTTACCCTCCTACCCCTATATCTGTAGTATTATTATAGTGTTTTAACCCTTTACCCTCCTACCCCTATATCTGTAGTATTATTATAGTGTTTTAACCCTTTACCCTCCTACCCCTATATCTGTAGTATTATTATAGTGTTTTAACCCTTTACCCTCCTACCCCTATATCTGTAGTATTATTATAGTGTTTTAACCCTTTACCCTCCTACCCCTATATCTGTAGTATTATTATAGTGTTTTAACCCTTTACCCTCCTACCCCTATATCTGTAGTATTATTATTGTGTTTTAACCCTTTACCCTCCTACTCCTATATCTGTAGTATTATTATAGTGTTTTAACCCTTTACCCTCCTACCCCTATATCTGTAGTATTATTATAGTGTTTTAACCCTTTACCCTCCTACCCCTATATCTGTAGTATTATTATAGTGTTTTAATCCTTTACCCTCCTACCCCTATATCTGTAGTATTATTATAGTGTTTTAACCCTTTACCCTCCTACCCCTATATCTGTAGTATTATTATAGTGTTTTAACCCTTTACCCTCCTACTCCTATATCTGTAGTATTATTATAGTGTTTTAATCCTTTACCCTCCTACCCCTATATCTGTAGTATTATTATAGTTTTTTAACCCTTTACCCTCCTACCCCTATATCTTTCTCTCTCTCTCTCTCTCTCTCTCTCTCTCTCTCTCTCTCTCTCTCTCTCTCTCTCTCTCCTCTCTCTCTCTTCTCTCTCTCTCTCCCCCCTCTCTCTCCCCCCTCCCCCACTCCCTCTCTTCTCTCTCTCTCTCTCTCTCCCCCCTCCCCCACTCCCTCTCGTCTCTCTCTCCCCCCTCCCCCAGGTTGTGTGGTTATCCACCATTCTATTCTAACCATGGTCTGGCCATCTCTCCTGGGATGAAGAAGAGAATCCGTATGGGGCAGTATGAGTTTCCTAACCCAGAGTGGTCCGACGTATCAGAGGAGGGTACGTTTTATACTTAAATGGGCTTGTATAAGGGCTTGTATAAGGGCTTGTATAAGGGCTTGTATAAGGGCTTGTATAGTGTCAAAAGCTTCATTTAAATCTGCTCCAACACCTCAGTTTTTCCCACACAGCCGACATGCAATTTTCGATTTAATGAAAAGTGATAGCCTGTCGGGCAACAAGATTCTCCTGGAGAATCTTATAGAAAGGCATCCGACACGTGGTAATTCAAATGATATTTAATTTTTCACATGCGCCGAATACAACCTTACCGTGAAATGCTGACTTATGAACCCTTAACCAACAATGCAGAGTAAAATAAAAGATTCAGAAAAATGTGCAAAATAAACTGATGGAAAAATAGTAACTATATACAAAGGGTACCAAGTCAACATGCGGGGGTACGAGGTAATTGAGGTAATATGTACATGTAGATAGGGGTAAAAGTGACTAGTCAATCAGGATAGATAATAAACAGAGTAGCAGCAGTGTTGGTAGTTGAGGTAATATGTACATGTAGGTAGGGGTAAAAGTGACTAGCCAATCAGGATAGATAATAAACAGAGTAGCAGCAGAGTATGTGAAGTGTGAAGGAATGTGTGTGTGTGTGTGTGTGTGTGTGTGTGTGTGTGTTGGAGTGTCGATGTAGTGTGTGTGATTGTGTGGTTAGAGTCCAGTGAGTGAACATGGAGTCTGTGCAAGAGAAAAATAAAATAATGGGGTCAATGCAGATAGTCCAGGTAGCCAATTGATGAACTGTTCCGCAGTCTAATGGCTTGGGGGTAGAAGCTGT